>BRDA01011358.1:0-23591 GCA_036984385.1 Crenuchus spilurus | reverse complement strand
CCTTTCTCCAAATTACGTGAACCAACTCCTGAAACGACCGAAATCTAATAATTCTGGACTGACGGTTGTCGTAATGTTGGAGGTAAAGAAAAGTCGGGTTTGACGTAAACTCACACCGGTACACAACAAAGTGGTGTGTTGTTTCGACAGAACACGTTCGATTGATATGTGTAGGGTCTATGGTCTTGTAACAGTTGCCTGTATGTATAGTTAGCTTGCACAAGACAGCTTTGTTGTGTGGTGAAACAACACATGGCCACACTCAAATGCAGTTTGGGCTGAAAAGAAATGGAGGTTGTAATGCTGTTGGCAGTCAGGTCTTAATAATCTAAAGCCAGCAAAGTCCTCAACCAAGTGCATTAAACCTCTTTCCTTTGTAAGCCCTGAATGGATTCAAAGACTCGGATGAAGTCTTTGACAAGCAATAGCTCACCTTAACATCTGGGTTTTGCTTTTGCATACGTATGCACACATTTTAGTTAAATGTTCATCTTTACCCTATAAGATTTGTTTTAGTGTACCTCAGCATACATATTACTTATATGGGTGCCAGTCTTCATGTACTCCAGCCTTTGTAGTGCGGAGTGCAGAGAGTGGTGCTGTGATTCCTGTTTAGTATTCACTCTTTAATGGTGCAATATTCTCAACAGCATAATCCTGCAAGACATTTGAAGCTAAGACACTGTGGCAAATTGTTTTTAAACTAGTTTAAAACTAAGAATGCTCGTGATTCACTTATTGGAATTGCTTAGTTTATTTACGAAGGGGACTAAATGAATGGAAGACTTCAATCAGAGAGTCTGTATTCAACCAGCATCCGTTCACTGTGTTGGGTGGAAAAAGGGGGTGAACACGCCTCTTTTTTTTATTTTTGGGTAACATCCCCACCATCTACATGCTCATATTCTCAAGGTCTGTAGCACTGTCTTTTGTGGCCAGTAGCTTTCTGCCCAGCCATAATCCCCTGCATCTTATTCATGGGGTTTTCCCCAGCTGTTTTTACAGATTTACCTTTACTTGATTGTATATGAGCCACATGCAAAGAACTTTTTTTTAAATGTTTTTTGTACTAAGGATAAATTATGAATCCGAATTTAAAAAAGATTGTATTGTATAAGTATGACTGCATTTTTATCAAAAGGAATCAAAAAGACCAGCTTGTAAAAACGACAAAAAAAAAGATGAAGAGGTTGTTCCCAGGTGTCACTGCCACTCTTTTGCACTCTTTGGGAGTTTTTATTTTCAGCATTTTAATAGTTTTTCTCCATAAAAAAGTTCAGCTCTTATCCATCCATTCTTAAGTTATTTCCATGCAGCTTGTTGCTTAAGATATCAACACTCCTGCCACGCTGTGTAGAAGTCAGCATTGTGCCTCAGTGTATCCTTATCTTGCACTACCAGTGAACACCTGTACAACCTCTCATCCTTTAAAAATACTGTTAGATATTTCTGGAAATTTTATGTCATAATTATTTCTTTCTCCATCATTACTTTCTTTTTTGATAACCATTTCACATTGTCATGTACACTTGTAACACTTTTTCCCAAAACTACTGTACTACGCAAAGAATCAGGTCTGTAATGTCACAAATGTTATTTTTGTAGCTCGAGCATCTGTGGTAGGGCTCTGTATCACAATTTTTCCTCAAAATTCCTAACTCCGAAAGACCACTCCTAATATTAATCTGTTAATGTTCAGTTAAAAGCATGTTCTGTAGACCTCTCTTTTCTCTGTACAATTCAACTTGACTTTATAATCCTCTTAATTCTGTTGGTGTATCTGTAATATCTGTAGTATGGCCATACTCTTTCCTGTGTAGTGCCACGTGGTGCGTTCTTCTATGAAGCCAGTTAGATTAGATTTCCCTCTTGAGATACTTCCTTTTGTTGAAGTGGGAGAGGGACAGGGCTCTTTTTTCATTTTGTTTTCAGGGTTATTAGCATCTCTTTCATAATCTTGAAGCTTTTGGACCAAAATCCAGTCTGTAAAAATTGATTCTAATCGGCTACGGGACTATCAAGGTCAGACTTTGTTTTTAGAATGAAAATGAAATGCAACAGTTAGCACTTAATTTGGTGAAATGAATTCCGTTTTCTTCCTATGCCAACTGTCTCACTGTCAGCCTTTCGGATTGGCCACTTTCCACTATGCATAATAGAAATTTTAAGTAATTTTAACAGTAAGGAGAAACTAGAAAGTTTAAATTTGGAACGTCTTTTCAAACCATTTTTTTTCTTCTTGTTCTGTAAATCACACCTTTGCCCTGTTAATGACCTTGAATTGCTGAAGGTATTGTAGTAGATTTCAGAGTAGCTTTTTGTAAAATGTGAATAAAATGTGTATTGCATATTTTCTTTCTACAAAAGAAATGACTTGTGGTGAATTATTTTCTAACTTTGGAACCAAGAACCAAGATAAAAATTGCTGTCCGTACCTGCAAACATCCCACATTACACATTCAGCATCTTCAAAACAACACCACAGGACTTAATTAAAAAAAAAAATTAAAAGTGGAATTAATACACACTTGGTGCATTGTACACAAGGAAAATGTTTTTGTTCTGTTTCTGCACAAAACTAAATTTAGCTTCATATAATTTTTCATTCAAGAAAATTTCTCTTCCTCTTAACGGTACAGTAGTTGCATTCTGGCTCGTGGTAAGAATTATAAATAAGCTAGGTAAAGAAGCAGCTTGAAAATGTGTGCTCGTTAGAGATTCACAAGACATTGAAAGGTTTTTGGAATTCAAACAGTTCTGTATACTGCTCATTGACATTGTTTGATTAGTGCTGGTTAGCGTTTGTGTTCTTGTCTATTACATGGTTGTAATCTGGTTTACTGTACATTGGCTGAATGTAGGTTATGGTGCTGTTTTACACTTGTGTGAGTGAAGATGGTGATGGGGAATCGATTAAATAATAATTGGTTCTCCAACAGTTGCTTCAGAGTCATTGTGGACTCTCACTAAGAGAAGAGACTGTGGTGAAGACGGAGCATAATTCTCATTGGGTACAATCTCTGTGGAACCATAAACAAAGTTTTTTTTGTATGACTGCCGCTGAACTAAGCTTGTGGACAAAAGGTATAATAGATCACCTTTAAAGGACACATTTTACTTTTGCGTGTGCGTTTTTTAATCTTATGAGGTATACAATAACTTCATCTGCTGTGTTGGGAGCTTCACAGACCTGCATTCTTATTTGTACTGCTATAAGCTAAAGTGCTAAGCAGCCATTGTGCTGAATTCTGCACCCCTGTCATGACATGCATTCTCTTCTTGGATTCTTTCTAGTTTGCAAAGCTGTGATTACCTCCATTACCTCCAACATAAATGCATTGTTGCCTCTTTTTCAACTGATAGAGTTTAAATAAATGTGGATTTGAAAAACCAGCTACAGGAGTTCTCAAGAAAGGGTTGCTTGTTGTGGACAGGCTGCACATTTGAGCACAACACCAGCTTCCAATGACTTCTGTTGATGCAAATTTATTTTTTGAAACCCATTTAATTTATTTTTTACACAACATTCCAAAACTGTGACCCATGAAGACAAGAACAGACTGAATCACAGCAGGAGAAGATTGGCCTTCATGCAGAAAAGTAGGGTTGTTGTTTTGTTCTTTTTAGTCATTTTATAATTTTTTTTTTATTTTTATTTTTATTTTTTTTAAGAAATTTGTTGACTAATCAAGTTGTGACTGAGGTACAAAGCTTGATTAGTCATTACCAATTAATTAAAAACATTGTTTTACAGAACAATCGTTAAGAGAAAATCTTAACTGCATATATTTACAAAACTGAGGTGACTAAAACGCAAAATAAACCATTCAAATGTGAAGTTTCCCTTTAAAACACTTAATTTCAGGAACATTTGTGAAATATAATTTTCTGGTATATGGGTAACTTTTAAAACATTTTCACTTAACTCATCCCTAAACTCTCAACTATTGGGTTTTGTATATATAGTCATATTAGTATGTCTCAGAAAATAAAATATGGTAAAGTTTGTGTTCACAATTTAAACAAAAGTAAACTCATAATCACTGCACATAATGTGACATTTGAAGCCTTTTTCTGTTTAAATGTTGATCAGTATCCAGAAGCTGGTCCAGTCCATACCAACTCAAATTGCAGCTATTATTCATGCTCACAAAGTTATCTTCTATTAGGTACAGACATGGCTGAAAGTGTTGGCACCCCTGAATTTTTTCCAGAAACTGAAGTATTTCTCCCAGAAAATTATTGCAATTACACATTTTGTTATGCACATGTTTATTTCCTTTGTGTGTATTGGAACAACACAAAAAACAGAGGAAAAAAGGCAAATTTGACAATTTCACACAAAACTCCAAAAATGGGCCGAACAAAATTATTGGCACCTTTTCAAAATTGAGGGTAAATAACTTTGTTTCAAGCATGTGATGCTCATTCAAACTCACCTGTGATAAGTAACAGGTGTGGGCAATTTAAAAATCACACCTGAAACCACATAAAAAGGAGAGAAGTTCACTCAATCTTTGCATTGTGTGTCTGTGTGTGCCACACTAAGCGTGGAGAACAGAAAGAGGAGAAGAGAACTGTCTTGAGGACTTGAGAACCAAAATTGTGGAAAAATATCAACAATCTCAAAGTTACAAGTCCATCTCCAGAGATCTTAATGTTCCTTTGTCCACGGTGCGCAACATAATCAAGACGTTTACAACCCATGGCACTGCAGCTAATCGCCCTGGACATGGATGGAGGAGAAAAATTGATAAAAGGTTGCAATGCAGGATAGTCCGGATGGTGGATAAGCAGCCCCAATCAAGTTCCAAAGAAATTCAAGTTGTCCTGCAGGCGCAGGGTGCATCAGTGTCAGCTTGAACTATCCGTCGACATTTGAATGAAATGAAATGCTACGGCAGGAGACCCAGGAGGACCCCACTGCTGACACAGAGACATAAAAATGCTTGACTACAGTTTGCCAAAATGTATGTAAGTAAGCCAAAATCCTTCTGGGAAAACATCTTGTGGACAGATGAGACCAAGATACATCATTCTACTGTTCACCGAAAATGGAATGAGGTCTACAAAGAAAAGAACACAATACCTACAGTCAAATATGGTGGAGGTTCAAAGATGTTTTGGGGTTGTTTTGCTGCCTCTGGAACTGGGTGCCTTGACTGTGTGCAAGGCATCATGAAATCTGAAGATTACCAAAGGATTTTTGGTCGCAATGTAGGGCCCAGTGTCAGAAAGCTGGGTTTGCGTCCTAGGTCATGGGTCTTCCAGCAGGACAATGACCCCAAATATACTTCAAAAATCACCCAGAAATGGATGGAAACAAAGCGCTGGAGAGTTCTAAAGTGGCCAGCAATGAGTCCGGATCTAAATCCCATTGAACACCTGTTGAGACATCTTAAAATTGCTGTTGGGAGAAGGCACCCTTCAAATATGAGAGACTTGGAGCAGTTTGCAAAAGAAGAGTGGTCCAAAATTCCAGTTGAGAGGTGTAAGAAGCTTGTTGATGGTTATAGGAAGCGATTGATTTGAGTTTTTTTTCCAAAGGGTGTGCAACCAAATATTAAGTTGAGGGTAAGTAAGTCTTACAGCTCATAAAAAGCAAAAATCCAGTACTCAGGTTTAATTTACTATTCAAACAGTATACTGTGTAACTCTCAGGCTAATATCAAGCCAGTCATGAACCAGAGACAGTGTTGCAAGTGTCTTACATGGGCTAAGAAGAAAAAGAACTGGATGAACTGTAAGCCATTCTGATCAACATTAAAACAAAAAAGGCTTGAAATGTGTCACTTTACATGTAATTAATATAAACTGACAGTTTAGGTTTTTCAAATGAATTATGAACAAAAATGCACTTTTTCACTTTAATCTAGTTTTTGATTGACTATGTGAAGAAAATCATCTGTAACTTTATTACAGCACATTCTCTTCTGGAACTCTTATGCACAATCCTTTTTTAATCTTGCCTCTCAAAGAGGGCTGTGGGCATCAGCCTGGTAATTCCAGTAATTTTAAGCAAATAAAAATGGTCATTGGTCTGATCATGTTGTAAGAATTTCTTCACTGTATCTCAAAGCCTTGTTCTTTAAGATGGTGTGCTTTGCTCTCAGTTCCACAAGGTGGAGTCATTTAACCACAGATGATCTGATGACCAGAAAAGACATCTGGCCACACAATGTTCCTAGTAATTTTGAAGAGTGACACTTCAATTGCCACAGAAACCAGTGCATAGAGGTTTAGCTCTGTTCATTCATGTTTGAGTTTTAGCATATGCTGTTTTGAAATACAGTACCAATCAGAACAGATATAATTTACATATAACACCAGCCTTAAAAGCTCAGTAACAGCCTACAAAAATAACCTGTTTAATTCTCAGAAATAATAAGTCAGTAATAAAGAAATCAATAATAAAAAAATAAGTCAGAGGATGTAAAAATGAATTAGTCACAAACAAAAAATAGAATATCATGAAAAATTTCATTTTTGTTCATGATTTATTTCAACTCAAATTTATACTTATAGCTTATGATTTCACTGTGAGTTTGAGTAAATTACTATTCAGACAGTATAAATACTGTGTTTCCAGCTGCCAGGTTCCTAATATCAAGCCACTCCTAAACCAGAGACAACATCAGAGGTGTCTTATATGGAGTAAGGAGAAAAATAACTGGACTGTTGCTCAGTGGTGCAAAGTTCTCTTTTCATATTAATGTCAATTTTAAATTTCATTTAGAAATCAAGGTCCTAGAGTCTGCAGGAAGAGTGGAGAGGCACAGAATCTGAGTTGTGTGAAGTCCTGTGTGAAGTCTCTACAGTCTGTGATGGTTTGTGGGGTCATGTCACCTGCTCATTCATTCACTCATTATCACATCCGCTTAATCCTCATCAGGGTCGCGGTTAGTCCCCTACCCCCTCACTGGGCGCAGGGCAGGGCATTACACTATTCAACTAAGCCCAGGACAGGGCGCCAGTCCATCGCTGGGTGAACACACACGGACATTTTAGAGTAGCCAATCCACCTGACCTCCATGTTTTTGGACTGTGGGAGGAAACCGGAGTCCCCGGAGGAAACCCACGCAGACACGGGGAGAACATGGAAACTCCGCTCAGATGTGGACTCGAACCCAAGACCCCAGCGCTGAGAGGCGAACGTGCTAACCACTAAACCACCGTGTCGCCGTCATCTGCTCAATGTTGTCAGTTTTACTATTAGGTTTTTATATTCTAATTCTAATATTCTAATAATTTGGAATACAAAAATGTGCTATAAGCTCTTCTGATCAACATTAAAACAAAACACTTCAGCATAAAATTTGACAGTTTACCTTTTAGAATAAAAACAAACTGATATTCAATTCTTAATGTCTGAGTGTTTGTATAATTGGGATTAGTACATAAGGCTACACAAGCATCATGGAAAAAATACACTATAAGAATAATTTAGGACATGAGCCCTTTAAGGTGAGGTATGTGGAGTGTCTGAACACACTATGAAGTAAACATCCTCAATCACTGAGCTGAATTATGTGAATGGAGTGCACGTGTCCCGTTGATGGCTGTGACTGAACTTGGTCCAGTTCCTGTAGAGAAGCAAATTTGTCAAAGCTATTTCTAGCTGATATAAACAGATTTATGACCCTGTTTGCCTTGTGTGAGAAGTCAGTATGTCTGTCCTGTAGATGGGCAGGCCGTGAGTGTTTATTTTCATTTTAGGGATCTTCAGAACCTAACAGTTGTTTTTCTCAGGCCTTTTTGCCTTTGTGGTGTGTGTGTTGGCTGGACTGTTCAGTGTTTGGAGCTTGCTGCTTCTGCACTGACGTGGCAGCGTGATTTCAAAGTCTCAGTAAGTGTTAACAGATGTATTTCTCTCTCTCTTTCGGTTTCTCTCTCTGTCTCTCTCTTTCTCCAATTACCACTGTTTTTACTCTTGCACCTGACCACAGTTCACGCAGGGGACCCGTGGAAAACATGACCGAGTCTACTCACAGATGATTTGGGGCGAGTTTGGCCCCTCTGAGATGCCTTGTGCTCTTATACAGAGAGGAGAAAAGTAGGCCAAGCAGTGGGAAGCCATAAGTGGCTCCCGCTTCTCAAGTCGAAATAAACACAACAGCTGACAGACAGAGATTTTTCTTAACATGATCCATCGCTGTTTCCTCCACACACATCACCTCCAAAAGAGCAAAGCACTTTAGACATTTATATACTGATGTCCACAGCTATAAACTGCTGAAATTATGACCCAAAACACATATTTGAAGTCTTCTGAGCTAACGTCAATTTTACACACAAACTCTATAGTCACACACAAAAAACTGGGACATTGTGAAAAAGTTCATAATTTAATTCAGAAAGTTATACGGTAACATAAGGTCTCGAGACCTTTCGTATTTAAGGAGAGAGTAAGTTCAGGTTCCTGCAGATGGTGTTGCATTAGAATGACCAGGCTATAAATCCTTGCAGGGTGTGCATTTGGGTGCCAAAGGCCACCATGTGAAGGAAGTAGCTGAATTTGCAGGCATATGGAAGCATACAATCATACAGGTTTACTAGCAGAGGCAAAACTCCCAGTGACAGGAAATTCTTTGCAGAAATGTGGCCAAAAAGACTGGGAACGCTAGAAGGTTTCACGGTTTGTGAATGACATTAGCTTTACTTTCAGGAAAAAATTGCTTCTTGACATGAACACAGGTCCTTCACAACCAATTTCTGAAAAAAAAAAAACATATTAAACTGCATACCATGAACATATGGAGCAGAGTGGCACAGAAGAGGCCTTTGCTCATGAATTTGCCTGTTTACAGTGGGTGAATAGACTGTGCATGATTGGAAATGTTATATGGTCAGATTTAACCTTATTTCTGCTTGTATGTGAATGATGCTAGGTGGTGTGTTCATTGTAGACCTCAGAAAGAATTCAATCTGTGTGCAAGGCATATGGATCAAGCTGGAGGAGGCCCTGGGATGTTCTGGATGTGTTTTAATTGCACAGAGATGGGTTCTTTGGTTCCTACTGAGGAACATAACATTCTTATCCCTATATTCCAAGATGACAGTTGTCACATTCACACATCTGCAAATGTGACAGATTGGCATAAAGAACATTCAGGAGCATCCACATATCTGGACTGCCCCCCCCTAACTCCCCAGATCTGAATCCTCTTGAAAATCTGGAACTACCTGCAACATTTAATCAAACGCCAGGGAAGGCATCCACAAAGTCTGTACAAACTGTGAAAAAGATTGGCTGAACATTGATGTTTGTCTACATCCATAAACTTGTCCAGTACATGCCAAATCAAATTGCAGCTGTAATTCACGCTCGTGGAGGTATTAGCCTATACACTATTAGGTATGTTTCACTCACAAGTGACAATTTGTTTTGTCTGGTGAGCTTATTTTATATTCATTACATATAATGTGGCATATTTTTTGGTTTAATGTTGATCAGTAAGTTTTATAGCTCCTGAAAATCAGAAATCCAGAATCTCAAATTATTAGAATATTACAATATTTAATATTATATTAAAACAATATAAATTCTGCAGTCTGTGATGGTTTGGGGTGCTTTGTTGTATTTGGAGTGCCATATTATTATTATTTTTTTAACATTCAGAGCTTCAGTACCTCACTATTTAAAACACACAAAAGAAAGGAGTCATGTGAAAGCTGAAACCCATGAAAATCTGCTTGAAATAGACTAAGCAAAGTGCATCTTTTTGGAAGAAGCATTAAAAATGTTGGGAAAAAGATGTTTGCAATTTTTTAGAGATGTTTGAAAATGTCCTTAAAATAGAACTAAGCACTCCTTCTGTCAGGCCTAAAGGTGATCCCTTGTGGTACAAAACAAAGTTGTGAGATGCAGTCCCTTCAGTGCTGTGTAGGCTGAAAGAACATTCTGGGACAAAAAAATAAATCTTTAAAGGCTATTTTTTGTGTGTTCAGAAGTAAGTTGTAAGCATGTGTTATACTATTTTATTATGTTGTTTATGATTTAATGAAGTCATGTCTGGGCTCTCCCTTAGAGATAGGGTGAAGAGTTAGAACTCGGAGTAGAGCCGCTGCTCATCCATGTTGAGTGGAGCCAGTTGAGGTGGTTCGGGCACCAGGTAAGGATGCCTCCTGGACGCCTCACAGGTGAGGTGTTCCAGGCATGTCCAGTTGGGAGGGGACCCAGGGGAAGACTTAGGACATGCTGGAGAGATTATATATCTCAGCTGGCCTGGGAATGCTTTGGAATACTTCCATATGAGCTGGAAGAGGTGGCTGGGAGAGGGACATCTGGTTTTTTGCACCCACTATGCTTAGGTTGTTACCCCGCGACCGGACATGGATAAGCAGAAGATGATGGATGGATGGATATTATGTATTCATTGTGTATATGAAATATTTTTTTCCTAAAATTTTTGGAGAGTAGAGTTAATTTACACATTTTTTTGCCCATTTTTGCCCATTTGAAAAACATAATTTGCATGCATTAATCTGAATCCAGAGAGAATATGTAGCCTCAAGACCAGTTTATATATCTACATACATAAGCCATCTAGTTATCAGTTTGAACACAACTTCATGGCCTAAAGTCTCTAAACGAAGACAGGACGTAAGATGTGAAAGCTGTGAAGCATTGCAAGAGACACCTCCAGGGCTAAAGATGGCATTTATCTGTGCAGGTAATAAATGTGAGGAAGGTGAAAAGGTCTCATGTTTAATTAGCAGTGTCTGGGATGCTCTGTGATGTGGTGGTTCTGGTGTGTGTTTGTCACTCTGATGGTGCAGAAATGCCACAAGAAAGTGTCGTCAAGTGGTGAGTCCATCTCACAGTTTTCCACGGCAACCGCGAAACTCAGTCCTGAAGTACTAGAGCTGAGGAGGCGGTACTGACCACAGCAGCCAGGGTTTAAGGGGCTTTTGCTGGTGTGATGTGCACTCTTAACAGTCGTCTTCATGGTGAATCAACATTCAGGTGTTCAGAATGACGGCCAAGCATTGTTTGGTCAGCTTAGATGCTTCCAAAACAGCATACTAAACATTCACTGTTCACTTCATTAGGTTCACATACATTGTATCTCTCATTGTTCATTTGATCAGCTCCACTTACCATACAGGTGCATTTTGTAGTTCTATAATTACAGACTGTAGTTTCTGTATACCTTGTTAGTCTCCATTTACTCTGTTCTTCAAAGATCAGGACCCCCACAGAGCAGGTATTATTTGGGTGGTGGATCATTCTCAGCACTTACGTTACACTGATGTGGTGGTGATTTGTTGTACTGGTACGAGTGGATCAGACAACAGAGCTGCTGGAGATTTTTTAACACTATCCACTAACTGCCCACTCTGTTAGACACACCTACCTTGTTGGTCCACCTTGTAGATGTAAAGTCAGAGACAGTAACTCATCTGTTGCTGCAAAGTTTATGTTGGTCATCCTCTAGTCTTTCACTGGTGTTTTGCTTGATGCACTGTTTTCACTCCAGTAGCTCTGTTGTGTCTGATCCACTTGTAGCAACACAATACACACCACCACCACATCAGTGTCACTACAGTGTTGAGAATAATCTACCACCCAAATAATACCTGCTCTGTGGTGGCCCTGTGGGGGTCCTGACCACTGAAGAACAGGGTGAAACAAGGCTAACAATGTGTGCAGAGAAACAAATGAAAACAGCCTGTAATTGTAAAACTACAAAGTGCATCTATATGGTCAGTGGAGCTGATAAAATGGACAATGAGTGTAGATACGGTTAGGTGATGGTATACTGTTTTGTATGGTAGTATGTAAAAGGTATCATCACCATATACTCCTGTCTTTCCACAGATGTCTCTCCCTAACAGCCTCTTTCTTGCTGTCTCGTCACTGCCACTCTAACAGTCATAAACATTGTTGCTGGACATTGTTTTTGTCATGGCCAGTGTACAAGCCCCCTCCTTCACAATACACATTTTCACTATGTGATGGTCCGTCCCAGATGCCTCCCTTGAGAAGCAGACAGTAGTTCGGGACTTTATTAATGTAAAAAAAAATTTTTTTGCACAGTAAAGTTTTAAGTGGCATTTCTGAATGGAACTGTATTGTAGTGCTTGATAAAGGTTTGCCAAAGTAATCCCTTGTCCATGTGGTTATAGCAGCTGTTGATGAATGCACCCTTGCCCTTTGCACATAGAATTTCCTCTAGATTCCTTGAATGATTTAATGATGTTGTGCACCATAGAGGGAGAAATATGCAAATCCCTTCCTATCTTTCTTTGAGGAACATTGTTATTAAACAGTTCAATCATTTTCTTACACATTTGTTGACATATTGGAGATTGTGTACTCCTCAAAAACCTTTATTGGACACTGCTTTTGTACCAAATCATGATTACAATCACCTGTTCCCATTACTTGTTTACAATGACTATTATTTAACATTTGTATAATATATATTCATGAATTCCTTTATATCAGATTTTTTCCATACTGTGCCAACTTTTTTTGATTAGGGATTGTAAACATTTTTCTGCCATGAAGCTATAATGCTGAAAACTTTTGTTTTATACTGAATGTGGAACAGAATTGTTCAGTTTTAGAGTGATTGACACAGCATCATGAATAGCTGCTGATTGTGCAGAAATATATAGATGAAAAGTTCAATGCTGTAAATTAATTCAGTCCTCTACCCTTGAGTTAGGTCTGCTGTATTTAACTTTAGTTCTAAAATTACATCCTTGGCATTTGCATGACCTGGTTTCCACAGTAACAGATACTAACACCTGTGATGGCCACTGTGGTCTTTTCCATGGTCTAGTGTGGGGATTAGCATGCCAGTGTTTTGAAGCAAGTGTAAAGTTTGAGTGTTAATTCAACTATTGAGTGACAAATTAAATATTAATATTAATTATATAATTTTATTATACTATGTATTATTATATATTATATATATATATATATATATATTATATTATAAATGATAAATAAAATGATTTTTGGTGTGCATTGGACAGAAAAAAACAAATATCACTGAATGTGACTTAAATATTTTATTAATGGAATAATCTACTTTTATTTTTGCTCTAAATCAGGCCTCATATTTTTTGTTTTGCTTTAGCTTTACTTGTACATGATGTCACGCTCAATGTCAAGCTCAAAATAGATTACTGCAGTAGTTGTTTCATAAAAATCGTATTTACTCTTATATGAGTAATTTACTTTATTAATATATTTACTTGAGTAAATTAACATTTAAATGATAGTAAATTATACTTAGCTAATTAATTATACTATTATTTATTTGTCACACCTGATAGTTGTTTAGTTCACAGCAGTAATGTGTTATTTAAGGACATTTACACACTAGAGGTCTTTTATATACCCTGTTCCATTTGCTTTGCAAGTTTGGTGCATTTGGTCAAGTTTGAAAGCTGTTTTAGAACCTGGGAGCAGTCCAGAGCAACAATCTCCGGTCCTTCTGAAATCGGTGGTCTGGCTTCGCTGACACTGAAGTCTTTTGCACTGTACTGCAGGTGTGGAAGCTATTATATCATAATTGATTAATTTTGTAACATGAATGCTTCAATTTACTTCAAGTTACTTCCCCTTACAAGTGTGTACTGAGAGCAAGATGAGCAGATGAGATCACTGGAGCTGTGAGGCTAATGCAGGGCTATCAACTTTTGAGTTCAGCTTGGAGTGAGATTTGTTATATAGATAAGAGTCATTTTTCCCTGCAGCTGTCCCTGACATTTTAGAAAGTATGCTATAACATCTTAAACCAGCCAGCTCACATTTACTGGTGGCAGTCCAGGTCAAAAAAGTGGGCTTGTGTCAGTGGTTTCATCCATGCAGTGCAGTGGTACTAACCATTGATTTGTACTTGTGCAGTACCAGTCAAAAATCTGGAGGTGCTTAATGAGTTGTTGACTGATAACTTCAATTAATGTTCTGAAGTAGCAGAGAAAGAAGATTTTGGCAAATTTTTGTGTTCTTTATTAATGCCCTGAAAAGAATAATAAGGGAACAGCAATATAGAGACTGCATACACATTACAATTTTGGAGCCTGTATATTGAAGCCACACAATATAGTGCGCACGCACACACACACACACACACACACACACACACACACACACACACACACACACACACACACACGCACACACACACACACACACACACATACAAATATGTACAAACTACACAAATATCCTCAATTACTATTATAACAATACCTTGTCCCATAGGCTTATGCATGCCAAAATAAGGAGTGGTGTGATGTCACTTCCTGTTATTAGGCAGGAAATTACAACAAAAAAAATCAATCAACAAAAGTTTCTCTTTTCTGCCTTGACTGAAAAAGACGTAAGACGTAAAAGTCTATAGCTAGGAAACAATCACAGGTAAGTACATTTTGTCTTGCCGTAAACTTGCTAGCTACCATCTATTCTGAAAATCTTCAGTAAAATACTGAAGCTATGCACTTATGTTGTTTAGCAACCACATTAGCATATTTAATTAAAATGATATGTAAACATGTGTTTTATTCATGAAATGTGAATATTCAAATAAATATGTAGTGTATGTAATATATAATATACACACACACACACTTACATACACACATATACACATATATACCAATGTATATATGTATGTATTTCAACCTACATGTTTCACACATTTATGGGAACTTCTGCAACAGATTTGGGAACAACTTTCTGAAGAATATGGTGATGTGTCCAAGTTTAGAATACAATTTACTCTACAAATTGATTCCATGATTTCTAACTCCAAGTGTTATATGTTTTCATTACATTATGCAAATACTTTGAGCTTGTTTTTTACACTGTAGTGAAGGGTGGCTCCATCACATAGCCCTTATTTACAAAAGCCAGGCTAGACTAACAATGTGCATCTATAGGCTAAGTATGAACACCTAAGTTTCTGTGCCTGCAGACACGCCTGAGGTGATAGTGCAATACTATATATATATATATATATATAAATAAGATCATTTGAGCTGAGCTACTATGCAAATCCAGATGTTAGACTGGCTGGACAACGTTGAATAGGTCCTGAGTAACATCCGACATATCCTTGTTTGACTGTATTGTATCAATGTACCATGTGTTTAAGAGTACAATGATGTAAATAAGTGCTACAACTTTTCTGCTCATGCTATATCTAGGCCAACTTTACATCTTTACCCCATAAAGTCTAAAACCTAACAAATTCTTTAAAATTACACAAATCACTATTGCACTTCTTTTCTTCCTGTATTAATTTTTCCAAGCTCCAGGCTTATCTTTAGCTGCTAAGTGTTGTTTGCTTAAGTATTGGGTACAATACATACTGTTTACAGTGGTAGCAGATTATAAAAATGGTATCTCTATTTCAGTAAATGCAGCCTAGCTTTTCTTCTTCCCTGTATGGTTGTGGTAGTTGTACAGACACCTATCCTACTGTCACAACTCAATCAATTTGTCCTCTGTTACAGAGGTCCATTGTATGTGTGAACACATAGTTGTTTTTTGTATCTACTTCCTGTGTTTACTTTTTGTGCTCAGTTTTCATGGGCTATTCAAGACCCGTTCAGATTGAGTTGCTGATCAACATACACTACTAGATTATGCTCAGAGTTGAGTTGAAAGAAATCAAACGTTTGTTACAATCTGACTGGTCTGACATGCAATTGGGAGGCTGAAAGTCTGCACCCCTCACACACTACTTCATCCTCTCTCTTCAACTGTCCACTGACCAAACATTTGCAGACCAGCTTCAACCAGCACAGACTCATACAGACTGAGAATCTAAAATCATGGTAAAAATTCTGTATGCCTGCACAGGTTACATGGACAGACTACGGCTGCTCCATTCAGGCAAAAAAAGTCGCTTGATAACAAGAACTTGCTGCTTTGATTTGTTGCTCCATTTTAACCTGCATCACAGTAATTTATTGTTACACACACTGCAGTTCCTCTGCTCAAAAATCAGAAGAACCAAAGAAAAGCTTCCTTGAGAAAAGGCATGTGTGTTGTAAGATCTATCACACTTGCGTGAATCTCACTTTTAGTGCGTGATCGTTGTGCAATAAACAAGTTAGTTAGCATGGTGTAAACAGTACAGCTTATTCATTATACACTTGAAGCAAACACATGGTATGTCTAAATACCCTTTGTAATGAAAGCATTAAGCTATTTTAAGTTTCACACATTGCTGACACAGATGTATACATGCACACACATGGCTTGTCTAGTCACTGTAGAGAAGTATTGCCAATAGAATATGACTCTATGGTCCAGATAAACTTGAACTTGCTCACACCATGTCTAATGCCAAATGTGGGTTAGAGGGGTATACAGCCCCTGAACTGAGCTGTGGATAAGTGGAACTGTTTCCTTGCAATGATGGTGATTTATCCAGTACTGTTGGGGATCATCCAACATCCTGACCTCGCTAATGCTCTTGTTGCTAAATGCAATCAAATTCTCACAGCAATGCTTCAGCATCTAGTAGAAAGCCATCCCTGGACAGTAGTGACAAGGGTGACCAGAAGTCCTCTTTTACCCGGACATGTCATCTTTTTGAGACTTAAAAAACATGTCCAGGGGGAATTTCACATACGTCCGGGATTTTGTTGTACTTGAGAAGCGTTTCGTTCACAAACTAGTCTCGCCTCCCCCCTATTCCGTTTGGTTCGCTTGAGTGAGATGTTACGCTATATTAAATGGAGACCCAGCTGAAATACAAGCCGGTTTCCCTTTATGCTGCCACAAGCTCATCGATTGGCTCTGCCGTTTCTTGCTAACGTGTGATTGGCTGTTGCCGCTGTCACTCCCTCAAATGGAGTCTGGGCTGCAATTTGGCCGGCAGTCCATTTTCACCTGTAAGTTATTAACATGTTGAGCGTTTGTTCTGCCTGTGTCACGTCAGCTAGATGTGTTTTAATATCAGCGGTTTATATTAAAATTAATTAATATTTACATTTGAGTCTGTGTCTGTGTGCATGTGTCTACCAGTCTGTAATAAGCCATCTATTTACATGCCTCTAAGTGTAACTATTATCAAAATAATTCAGAATTTCTGCTTATTTCTACTCAAAAATGAGGTGTAATTCTGTGTAAATAAGATCTATTGACCATACAGTCCAAACATATGTGTAACATTGGTGATAATGAGCTGAAATGAAGTTGACTGAAAGGATAGGTGATAATTTTATGCTACATGCTTTTATCAGTTTATTATTTATAAATATCTAATAATGTGTTAAAATTGATTGATAATGATTAATGTTATTTTTTATTATTTTTTTCTTCAAAATAATGTTTAATAGTTATTATTAGTATATTATTAATAGTAACTAGTAATTATTATTAAAATATAAATCATAATTTGTCAATATTTATTAATAATTAATAAAAATAAAATTTGTGTTCAAGCACCAAAAAAAAAAAAAAAATTATTTGAACATGTAATACATCATACGCCCCCCCCCCCAGCTAAGGTGTCCTCTTTTTCATCACCTCAGATCTGGTTGCCCTAGTAGTGACAGTTACTCCAAATAAAGCAGGATAACCTCTTAATAAACTACTGTTTTATAGTGTATGTAGCGCTGCATGATGTTTATAAAATATTTTTTAAATGTTATTTATAAAAATTGATAAAAGTATAGACAAATCGCTGATTTCCCTTTAATGTTTACCCCTTTGTTCCTTTCCATCAGCTTCCATTATCAACACTAGCTTCAATGCAAAACGAAAACTTGACTGATCAACTACTAGAGGAGTTATGTAAATTGGATTTTTGACTGAACTGTGTCTTTAACTGTGAAGCTCTATGAGTATGTTCAGAGAAACTGATGTTCTGCTGTAAAAACTCAGGGACAGGAGTGTGAGAATAATAAGATTTTAATCCACATTAGGATGTACAATACAGGGTACAAAATGATGAATTGTAATATGCAGATAGGAACAATGCAATCCACGTCCTAGCCCCCTTTGAGCAAGCCTGAGGTGACAGTGGCAAGGAAAAACTCCATAGACGTAGGACGAAGAAACCTTGAGAGGATCCAAGGCTCAATAACGAGAACCCATCCTCCTCAGGCTAACCTGGATTTGAAGGATAGTATTATTAGATAGAGATTAAATGAAGTATTATAGTGTTTGTTGTAGGCCCCATCCATGACCCAGGTCTTGCAGCATCCTTTAGCAGATCCTGTCAACTAGACTTATGGCAGGGGCCACCATCCTATGCAACAGGATTAGGACCAACCTGATGCTGGCAGGGAGGAAGGAGGGCAATGTTGATGCATTGGCACCTGCAGTTTATAGCCTGGAGTGTAAATGCTTCTTTTCAAGTCAAATAGTAACTTCTGATTGGCCAGGAAGCCCAGGGAATGAATGATATAGTGTTATTGGCTTAAGTAAGAAAGGAATAAGTTCCAAAACATTAAGTTTTTATTGTAGAACTTTCGCTAAAGCTTCCATTTCTGGGAAATGGAGTCCACCTTGGTTCAATTAGATCTGTGTCTTTCTGTCTCTAGTGCTGTTGTTGTTCAGGCTTTGCTGTCTCCATTTTGTGTGGCCTTCTGTGCGACAGATGTCATTGTTTTGGTTCCTCTCATGCTGTACACATGTGACTGAAATTCAGTGTGTTTGGAAGATGCCCTTCAGTGCTAACGAGAACCAGTTTGTCAGAATTAGCCATCATAACATCAGGCCATCATAACAGTCTACACCAAGGCCTTATATTAGCATGCTAACTCTTAGAAGGTTAAAGATATTGGTGTTATGCACAGGCCTATGCAAATGTAATTTAATTGCACAAATAATTATATATTGTAAATAGGGAATTTATTTAAATTTAATTAAGTGAAAGTTACAGGATGAAATTCACTTAATCCTGCACATAATCATTAGGGTTACACATAAAACTAATTCCTTCCTTTGAGAGATTCCATGTGACCATGCAAACTCACGGGGGTCATCAGGTTGACACCACCTTGGTCAGTGTTTTCTTTCCCAGATTGTCACACGCCACATTAATTCCAACCTCCACGGTGACTAGGGCAATACCTAGCCCCACTGGCACTGTTAATGCATGCTCATTACCACTGGTCTTATTTGGGTCTACCATTACCATGCTCAGTCAGTTCTCTACACACTCAGGACTCCAAATAACCTTTATAATGCACTTTCCCAACCAAGCTGTGCCTTTATCCACAACCACTGACTAGCCCATTCATCTTTTTCTGACAATCCCTTCACAGCATTCCCTTGCCTGCAGCCTCCAACTCCAAATTCAATCAGTCAGAATGTGACTGACTTCACTACAAATCCACCATCGCTATCTGCCACTCATGCAGCCTTTCCTCCATCTTGAAACCTCATATCTCAACTATCTGAAGAGATCTCTGAACTATCTGCACCATCATCTTCATCTTCAAATGACTGCAACAGCACAGTGCAACAAAATGTACTGTGGAATCTGTATTTTCTACCCACATCTGCTAAAAATGCATACACTGTCCAAATGTTTGTGGACACCCCTTCTAATGAATGCATTCAACTAAGTTATACTCATGTACAGAATTTACTCATGTACTCATGTCTCGTGCCTGTAGAGAAGTATTGCACAAATATGACTCTCTGGAGCAGATAAACATGAACCTATTGGCACCATGCCTAATGCCTGGTATGGGCAAGATGGGTATAAAGCCCCCCAGCATTGAGCTGTGGAGAAGTCTTCTCTGGAATGAGTGTACTCGCCCCAATAATTTTGGAATGAGTTGTGGTGGTTGTAGTCCAACATCCTGACTAATGCTTTTGTCACTAAAAGCCATCAGATCCTTCTAGCTATGCTCCAAAATCTAGTAGGAAGTCTCCTCTTGACAGTAGGGACAGTTACTGTAACAAAAGTAGGACAAGCTCTTTTTAATACCTCTGATTTTGGAAGAGAAAAATTAATGAGCAGATGTCCCAATACTTTTGTACATATCATGCAGCATATATCAGTGTAAGATTTAAAATCTGTGCTTTCATCTGCACTATTTTGGCTGAAGAGAATTGAGGCTTTAAAAGGAATTCCATAGATTTTGGTGGTCTGTTCTCGTAATGTTTAACAGAAATGGTCACAAAAGGCCAGATGGTTGCTTTTGCATGATGATGACACTGGGAAAGGTCTGTTGTGTAATGGCAAAAGTCTTTGAACTGTTTGAGTTTGTCCTAGCTGTTCTCTCAGAAGAACATCCAAACCTCAACCTCAGGTCACAAAGCAAACATGTTCAATTAACTCTGTCTGTACACAGGTAGTTTTGTATATGTCTTGAGCTTGTATTTGAACATCGGTAGCTCTCGCAGACAGGAGATTGTCAAGAAAATGTCAGTGAACACTGTAATAAGTTCTTCACCTGTTGCTGTCGCTGTCATCCTGACCTGGGAAAATATGAACTCGTAACATCAAGGGACGCATTATTTAATGTTTAATTTCTCCAACATTACAGGCAGGTTGATGTGGACTCATTGGATTTACTTTCAGCAGAGCAAGAAATAGATTTTTTGAGCCTTTATTCTTGTGTGTATTATGTGTTATTCAAAGTAAAATCCAAGCTGGATGCGTGAAGTTTAATCTTTCAAATCTTATATGTTAAATTTGCATATCAGGATATTAAATAAAGGTTTGATTGCAAAATATCTCTTTGGAAATTTAAAGTAGTATCTTTACACCACTCTTTCTCACTAGCTAGGTTGCCTCATGGTATTTTAATAATATGGTGGACCCACAGATCCATAGACGAATCCAATGAGATTAGTTGACCCTATAATTTGGTGAAAGCTAACCCCACCCCACAATTACAGTGGAAATAAACACAGATAGGAGATACTCTGTATGGATAAAAGTACTGGTTCAATGGCTCATTCTTCCAAAATCAAGGGATTTAAAATATATTATTCTGCTTTTTGTTGGAGTAAATGTCTCTACTGGCCTGGCTTTACACTAGATTGTAGAGCGTTATTGTTAAGATCTGATTGCAATCGGCAACAAGAACACCTCATCCCCCAACTCCCCAACCCATCTCAAAAGTGTGGATCACCATCATTTCAGAGAACACAGTTTCACTACTCCACAGCTCACTGCTGGGAGGCTTTATACCCCTCTAGGCCATGACTGGCATTAGACATAGTGTCAACAGGTTCATGTTTATCTGCTCCAGAGAGTCCTATTGACAGTACTTCTCTACAGGGACTAGACAAGCTGTGTGTGTGTGCATGTGTGCATTAAAGTGTTTTTTTAGTGACCTGCTATCATACTGAACATCCACTCTTGTTGAGTGCCCCCTTCACTTTTACTTTCACTTTCACTTTGACTGGGGCCCTTGAACAGGTGGGGCCCAGTGCCCAGTATCTTCACTCTTAACTATGATTGGTTTATAGCTAATACTGTATAATACCTGCTCTGTGTTGGTCCAGACCATTGAAGAACAGGGTGAAAGGACGCTAACAAAGAATACTGAGAAGCAGATGGACTACAGTCTGTAATTGTAGAACTACAAAGTGCAGCTATATGGTCAGTGGAGCTGCTAAAATGGACAATGAGTGTAGATACAATGTATGTGTATATCTATCAGTAAAAGCTTATCACCCTTAATGTTGAACTTTTAGGTGAAGGAAATTAAGTTTTAAGCATTGAGTTCGTACATGCAAATATTTAGGATAAACTGTTATGGATTCATTTGTTGTAAAATGCTTAAATAACTGCAAATACTAGCTTCCTTTTCCAAACTGCTGAAAACTGAATGAAGTTCTTTAGGGGCATTTAGAACATGATGAAACAGATCTCACACTACAAGAGCTACAGTTTTAGAGAACCCAGCTTGGCACAAAGCTTTACACAGTGGGCTATAGAAAAACATGAAGAAATCTTTTTTTAAAAATGTTTCTTTTAAAATATCCCAGCACTGCCAACTTGACCTTGATTAAGACGAACAATTTTGCTTTTGTTGGTGTGAGTGAGTGTGTGTGTGTGCATGTCTGCATGTACACAAAAGTGACCCGATGTTCCAGTTTACAAACATGCCTGTCCTTGAATTTTCCTCACTTCCCTCAGGCGTTTCCATAGAAACCTACAGAGTACACTGGACGGCGTGTGTGCTGCAGGTAAGAAATCTTCATCACCTAGATCTTAATTTTAGCAAGAGAT
This sequence comes from Crenuchus spilurus, assembly GCA_036984385.1. NCBI lineage: Eukaryota > Metazoa > Chordata > Actinopteri > Characiformes > Crenuchidae > Crenuchus > Crenuchus spilurus. The sequence continues at coordinate 1,413 of BRDA01011358.1, read as the reverse complement.
CATCACAGTGCCAGATATACAGTTTAAATTCAGTCTGAGTGACCAAGAGTAACCACTCAGAGATTTTTATACAGATGGCATTTAGAATTAAGTACAAGTATTGGTGGTGGATCATTCGCAGCACTGCAGTGACAATAACGTGGTGGTGGTGGTGTGTTAGTGTGTGATGCACTGGTAAATGTAAAACACTGCATATTTTCTTGCTTTTTCCATTTTTCCACACTATCCCAACTTTTCTGATTTGGGGTTGTATTATGTGCATCATAATAGTATAATTATTGTTAGTGATGTTCTGATTGATTGGCCACTGGTCATTATTGTCCGATTTCCGTGTAAAAGTTTGTGATGGCCATATGCTAATCAATGCCATTCATTGCCAATCAGAAAAACCAATCACCTGTAGTTCACACCTGCACCCTAAAAGGTGCTGTGTGCATTGTCCCCCGCCCCTTTTCTTCACACTGCACAGATGCGTGGCAGCAAATCCTAAACAAAACAAATGTGTGGAACTTTACACTGTCTGTGATAGTAAAGTAAAATTTACATCATGCAACACGTGCAAAGAAAAAATACCTCGTGGGGGAAGCACATTAAAATGCTTCAACACTATGACTTTAATACAACATTTAAAGAACAAACTCTGGATGGCGTGGGGTGAGTTTGTGAGCCTGGCTGCACCCTGCACAAGTGTGGAGAGTCAGCGCTTATTCAGTGCTGCATCCAAAACTGTGGACGAGCACAGGAACCGACTCATTACTGAAAAAGCTGAGATGCTCCTCTTTATTAAAAAAAAGAATGAATGTTCCTGTTTTTACTTGACATTATTTGATTGAGGGAATGTTGTGAGATTTATTTGACTTTCTGCACTATTTAGCCTGTTGAGAGCCTTAATGTTTTCAGTCTGTTAAAGATAGTGTTACTGATAGCAGGGAAATGTAAGCATTATTCAGTTGTCCTTTTGACTTGAATAGTTGCTGCATTGTGCCTGCAAGTTTTTTTTATCTTGAAAAAGAAAGTAAAAACATGTTCTTATCTAAATTAAGGTGATTTTATGGTTCTTTTTTCCCTATCATGTAGCCAGTAGTACCCATCATAATTAAATAAAAAAAATTACAGCCAATCCATGTGATCGGTATTGGTATCAGTGATTGGAACTCATGGTGATTGGTATCGGTGAACGGCAGCATAAAACCTGATCAGAGCATCCCTAATTATTGTATCTCTTATATACAAACCGGATTCCAAAAAAGTTGGGACGCTAAACAAATTGTGAATAAAAACTGAATGCAATGATGTGGAGATGGCAAATGTCAATATTATATTGGTAATAGAACATAGATGACAGATCAAAAGTTTAATCTGAGTAAATGTAACATTTTAAAGGAGAAATATGTTGATTCAAAATTTCACAGT
>BRDA01011357.1:4440-22254 GCA_036984385.1 Crenuchus spilurus | reverse complement strand
TGTTCCACAGATTATGAAAATGAACACTGTGTTCATTAAAAAAAAGAATCAACTTAAATACAAACCGGATTCCAAAAAAGTTGGAAAAGTAGTGTCCCAACTTTTTTGGAGTTAGGTTTGTATGCTAGAGTTCATTCAGATATGGATATTTCACTATAATCTCTCTCACAGCCAGTTATAACAACAGGTTATGATAATAGATGGTATCACTTTAACTTTTGTGAAAAAGTGACCATTGTCACAAATGATTTGAGCTATAATAGTAATATAAAGTGATATTAAATTATTTAATTGTAATAAGGTTTTTATTCTTCTTTATTTTATTGGTTTTCATGTTAAAAGTTCTCTGTTTAACTGCCACAAAAGAAGAAAATAAAGAAATAGACTGGATGGGGTAGTAACCAAAAAAAGATGAGCCACACACATACCTGCTCTAGAATAAGAAAGTATTTTATTCTAGTCTATTAATAGTCTATTATTATTATTATTATTATTATTATTATTATTATTATTATTATTATTATTGATAATAATAATAATAATAATAATAATAATAATAATAATAATAATAATAATAATAATAGCAGTAGTAGTTGTGGTGGTCTAACATTTAATTAAATATGTATGTATTAATAATAATAATTATTATTATTTTTATTATTGTTAGTATTAATAGCAGTAGTAAATACACTGGAGTACAGCAGATTTCTTTTCAGTTATAATTTGAGTGATGGTGTAAGGTGTGAAGTCCCCACACAGTGATGAATACCGCTGCTAGTGTGAGGTGTAGTGTTGTGTATGCGCCACTGGGCGAGTCTCGGCTCTGATGTGTCTCCTCAGTAAAACGGGAGAGAGGGGAGAGCCGGGCGGAGGGGCCGCCATTATCGGGAAGCAGCAGAAAGCCGAGCTGAGACACATGCAACCCTGCAGCAGAGACACGAGTTGAGCCACAAATACACATTTCAGACTTTGGGTCCGGCTATGAGGGCACATCCGGGCGGATCAGTGCACAGACAGTGGCAGGCACGGCGGTGTGAAATCAGTGGGTTATTATGGCCACAACAAAGGACAGCATAACTGGTCCCGGGCAGCGTGGTGAGGCCGGAGCGACGAGCTGAGGCAGATGTGCGTTCAGTCGTCTACGGACAGCAGCAGCAGATGACCAACAAGAAAGGACATTTTTACTCACTTCTGTAGCGAATCCGGCCGAAAAGACCCTGAGTTTTGGCCTGGACCTGGACTGGAAAGGGAAAGGAAGGACAGACAAACACAGTGATGGTATTTACTTCTCACATTTATCTAAAATAAGTCACACTAATTACGTAAACTGTTAGACAGCTTTTAACAGTGTTGTAAAAACAACAGTACAGCAGCTTTCCACTAGCTGTGGTTAAATCACAGGACAGTCAACTCCTTGTTTAAATTCCCCTTTCCACCTTAAACGGTGCAGCATTTATTTATTTATTATTATTTTTATTTATTTATTTACTATTGGACTGTACATCAGATATTACATTACACACATTCCCCAAAAAAAACAAACATCATATTACACAGTTACAGTAACATTTCAAGAATTGAGAATATTTTGAAAAAGTTCATTTTTGTTGTTTGTCATTCAGAAAAGTGATTTTATATTCAGAGTGACATTTCAAGCCTTTTTAAAAACGTTACTCTGTATGGCTTGTAGCTCATCAGGAATTCTTCATCTCAGATTGTTACAATATAAAGTTAATCTGAGTAAAAACATCAAAAAGCTTTATGTTTAATGAATGTTAAATATAGTTCACCTTTTTGATTTAAAAAATAGTGATAGTAACATTTTTGCAGATGATTATTTAGCAGTTTGTAGGTTTTCACAGCTTTGTTGGTCAAAGGCTTTGACATATTATTTTTAGGGATTATATATCAAAACAGAAAAGAAAGTTGAGTTGAGAGTTTAAGACTCTGTCTTTAGAAATATTAAAATTTACAGCATTATTATGATCAGAATGACTTGTTTTTGACATTGTAATAAAAACAGCTTGTTGTCAGAGATCAATACTGTTTTAATGGTTAACTGTGATAAATAGTTACATCAGAGAAAGAAAGTGTTGAGGGGATACAATTACGTATAAACACATACCAGGACAGTGATTGTAGAGTATTTAAAATTTAATCGGTTTCTGATTGGAACAAGAACTTTGTGAGACATGTGATATTTTATGTACTATTGTTAACCTTTGAAGTTTGGGTTGGGATATGTTCCTTACAAAAAGTACCATAGTAATCATGGTAGATGTTTTTTCAGCTGCAGTGATACTATGGTAATAATACAGTAATGCAACCAGTTTACTAAAGTAATGCTAATAATAGTACGTACTGTTGTGAAACTAACTGTATTACTGTAGTATTACCATAGTACTACATCATGGAAGTGTCCAGTAAGCCATAAGGTAAAACATACAACCACGGTAGTTCCACTATATATTGTGTAAGGTACCATTTGGAACAAGCTTTAGATACAGTGTAATCTCCTTAATCATTTCCCGATGAAGTATTTATTACTTCGCTTATCCAATAATAACAGGTGCTGGCATTGTTAGACAAGGAATCATATCTCAGATTGTTCATCTGCACCACTTAAGGTGGAACAAGATGCTTGTTAGCTTAAGCTAGCTGCAATGAAAGTGAACGTTAGCTTGTGGCAGTTTCTGAGCCTGCTAGTTTGGGTTTTATTCGTGCTTTTGTGCTCAAGATAGGCCTTGTGAATTTCTTATACGTTAATAGTCATCATATGTTCAATAAATATGTGTAAAATGTAGTTTTGTGTGCCGAAATGCATGCTAGACAGTGTGCTAGCTAGCTAGGCGGCTAACGTTATTGTTAGCCTATGACAAACGGCAGTAAAGCTCCCAGCGCCCTGTCATTACTATCCTTAAACTGCAATTTATTTGTGTGTGTAGTGTTTTTTCCCATTCATTTTTGTATGTTTGCTCTCAAACTTAACCCTCCACATTTGTTCCTATAAAGCTGGTTTATTTATTTAATGCGTGATATTACATTAATAGAATAACTAGCTGTAAAGGTCACCATTTGAATTCTGTTTTATTTAATATTTTCCCTCAGTTTGTTCTGTTTATGTAAAAAACTGAAAGCTGATCTGATCTATTTACTAGTTCATCTAACAAAAACACAAAATATGCAGAAAAAGTTCATTTGTGTTCATATTTTATTTCACAAATATAACCTGTCTACTATTTTATATTCATTGCACATAAATTAACAAATGTATACATTTTTCTTGTTTTAATGTCTATTAATATGGCTTTCAGCTCATAAAATCAGAAATCCAGAATATCACATTTTTAGAATATTAGAGCAAATTACTATTCAGGCAATATCAACATTAAAACTAGTTAAGCTACAAACCAGTACTAAAGTGAAATGGCATGAGGTGTAAGATTTTTTCTTGTGTTTGGGACTCAGACATCAGTAAAGGATTTTAAATAACACTTGTTGTAACTGAAGATATGATACAATTTATTTAAAGGAAAATATTTAAATGGCAAATCAAATAGGCAGAAATGAAGAAATTGAATAGAAAGAAGAGGGGTTTAACTTTAACATGACTCTTCCCATTTCTGCATATCTTTGAAAATGATAAAAAATTGTAGTGAATAGTTGCTGTACCTGCTGGTGAATCCAGACTCTTTATTGAGAGGTTAAATCAAAATACTAAAAGTTTCATCACAACTCTATTCTACACTGATTCTTGTATTTATCCATCCAGTTATTTTTAGATACCTCAATTCCAGTATAAAAACTAAAGTGTACAGTGTACTAAATATGGATATACTTCCTGCAAAGGTGGAATCTAGGCCTCAGGTGATGCAGATAGTGCCCTGGTAATAACCTAGGATTCTTAACTGAGGGAAGATTCTGTTATGAAAAATACTACACATTCAAGCCCAAATGTTGTACAAAATTACACAGACAAATATAAAAACACAGACATCAACCATAGAAAAATGAACAAATAGACTCAATTAGCCATCATCTTTAATTATATTTGGTCCAGATATAATTTCAACATTTTATTAGTAATTCGTCATAAGTGGTAAACAACTTGATGTGTTGTATGATGTATGATGGAACAGGTGTGAAAATAAACATATATATGTAAGTATTATATCAACATTTATGTCACATCTATGTGCCATTTACTCATTTGGTTGATGCATCAGTACAGATTGATGGATTGTTACACCTGTATTATTTTTCATTAAATACAAAGAAAGGAATCCTCCAGTTCAGATCTTGGCCAATTCCTGTCTCTTTATTTAAGGAAAATAAACAAGGATTAAGAATGGAGGCAATGCATAGATTTTAATATTGGCTAAACCTGATGCATTGCTATGCTCAAATGAAAACAAACATCTGCTCATTAGTAGTCATCTTCATTAATGTGTATCACACATGCATGTCTGTAGTCAGCCATTTAATTCTGCACTAGCATCAGTGCATCTCTTCAACAACCTACGTGAGCAATCATGATATGTAATCATGTGAAAAATGCAGTGTTTGGCTGTTGACTATGCAGGATGTACCGTTTCTTCAGGACTGTAGACCCACAGCACAGCTTTGTGTTATCTCTGCTTAAATGTGCCTGATTCAACACATTAAGAACCAACTCATGAGCTGAATGACACCATTAAGAAGTGAAGTGCTGTACACTCTGAAGGACCAGGACTCAGGAAGTCTAATCTAGATTCACTTGCTGATAATGATGAGCTGGTTTCACTGCTATTTTCTGACAATGACTCAAGCACATGATTTCCAATAAAACTGTTTGATTACAAAAGGCTTGGTTGTTTGACCTTGAGTAGCTGAATCTAAGTGATTGTTTAATGACATCATGATTTTATCACTTATGTTCATATATCCTGAACCTCTTCAACAGCCTGGACATGCATCTACTCCTTAGAGATTCATTACACAAAGGGAGGAGTCATGAAAGCTGTAACCCTCTTCTTTCTACACAGGGTGTTCATTTCTGTCTTTTTGAGCTGTAAATTGTGATTTTGCTTCATATAAACTATGTGCCATAACTTTTTTGGGATAAATGTTAACTTCTGTTGATATTTGCTTTCAGTATTTTACTGTTGTTTGAAGTTTTAAAAAAAATATATATAACTGGGCACTCAGCTTTTGTTTTGTCATAGGTTGACCTTTTGTGGTGCAAACTGGAGTTGTAAGATTAACCTACATAATGTCCCCTCAGTGCTACACAGCCTCAAAAAACGATTTCTGAGACACAAACCTAAAAGCAGCTGCATTTTATTGTTTACCAGTAAAGTGTTACTATATTACAAATAAAAAAACAATATATATTTTTCTGTCAGTTTGAGGGGCTCTTTTACAAAACCATCGCATTGTTTAATATAGTTGCTGTATAGAAGCCCTAAGATTTGGACATACAGATTCAGTTGAAAAATTCTGAAGCTCATTTACAGTAATATCAAGAAAAAGTGCAAAAAGTTAAGTAAATTAACAGAGAACATAGCAACATTCAAAATTATCATCATATCAAATGCCTGGAACTGGTGATGTAACAACTGCTCAGATAAATATCTTTAATGAGGAAGCATTGAGTGTCTGATTTTATTACATCATGCTATTGGTTGGGTGATACTACATCTATCCATCTGTCAGTGGTGTCATTCATTACTATAGTGCTAAATGGCCAAATCTTACTGGCTTGTTACAGTCAGTTATTAAAGTGAAAGTCTTTATGTGGTATAGAATAATGAATACATTGTTTCAGAATTAGTTTAGAGGCGTACAATTTGATATTAATAACAGAATGCTGTTATTTTTCTTTTTGCTTATCTTTCCAGGATGGTCATCTCTAAAACTGCCAGTCCACACAATTGAAATCAAGCCTGGCCTTTCTATTCATCACCATTACATTTTCATATTCTTGTTCCTCTGTAATATGGGCAAGAAACATGCAGCCATGTTTAACCTGATGTAAAGGAATTTGACTTATCTAAGTAGAAGTAAAGCAAAGACAGATGTGATCAATCTGAAGGAACGTCATCTTACACTTTATGGACACGTGTCAGAGAGTCAGCCTGTGTCGACCTTTGTGGAATGGCAAGATGAGTGCCTGTGTACGATGATGGCTAAAAAGCAAGATTCTCGGGCGCCCACCTACAACTTGGTTGTTGTTGGTCTTTCGGGCACTGAGAAAGAGAAAGGCCAATGTGGAGTTGGCAAGTCTTGTCTTTGCAATCGCTTTGTTCGCCCCAGTGCAGATGACTTTCATCTCGATCACACATCAGTGTTAAGTACCAGTGATTTTGGTGGCCGAGTCGTCAACAATGACCATTTCTTGTTTTGGGGAGAGGTGGAGCGAGTTTTGGAAGATGGCACAGAGTGCAGGATGCATGTCGTTGAACAGACTGAGTTCATTGATGACCAGACATTTCAGCCACATCGTAGCACAGCCTTACAACCTTACATCAAAAGAGCTGCATCCACAAAACTGGCATCTGCGGAAAAGCTCATGTATTTCTGTACGGACCAGTTAGGACTGGAACAGGACTTTGAGCAAAAGCAAATGCCTGAGGGGAAGCTGCAGGTTGATGGCTTTCTTCTCTGTGTTGATGTAAGTCGAGGGATGAACCGCAATTTTGATGACCAAATGAAGTTTGTCACTAACCTCTACAATCACTTGGGCAAAACGAAAAAGCCTGTTGTGCTGGTTCTAACTAAGTGTGATGAAGGAGTTGAACGATACATCAAGGACTCTCATACATTTGCTATCACTAAGAAGAATTTGCAGGTTGTTGAGACATCAGCTCGGTCTAATGTTAATGTGGACTTGGCTTTCCTTACCCTGATTCAACTTATCGATAAAGGGAGGGGCAAGTCAAAGATAATACCTTATTTTGAGGCACTGAAACATCAGAGTCAACTAATTGCCTCTTCAAAGGACCGCTATGAATGGCTGGTGAACCACATAGTGAAGAATCACAACGAGACATGGCCCAATGTGAGCAGACGAATGCAAACTTCACCAGAATACAAGGAATATGTATTTTTAGAGGGTACAGCTAAGGCAAAAAAGCTTTTCCAGCAACATATTCATCGACTTAAACAGGAGCACACTGAGAGGCGTCGTAAGGGATACTTAAGTACCCTCCCACTGGCTTTAAATTCCTTAGTATCTGAACTGGATGAAATTGAGCATTTGAGCTGGTCTGGTGTGCAGAAGGTGCTTGAGTCCAAAAAGGACTTTGACCATTGGTTTGTTGTGCTAGAGGATGCACCATGGGAAGACACACCACATCTTGACAACATGGAAGATGAACGCATACCCTTTGATGTGCTGGACACCACTGCAGCAGAAATCATTTTTGATACCCACCTTGAACACCTGCGCAACGAGAGCAAGCGTGCTGAGATGCGGCATGAGTTCAAGATGAAACTGGCGTCTTCTCCCTTTGTCACTCCTGGTAAGCCATGGGAAGAGGCACGCAGCTTCATAATGAATGAAGACTTCTACCAGTGGTTGGAGGAACCAGAGTACTTGGACATCTACAACAGGCATCAGAAGGTTATCATTGACAGGGCAAAAGAGGATTTCCAAGAACTTCTGCTGGAGTATTCTGAGCTTTTCTATGAACTTGAAGTGGATGCCAAGCCAAGCAAGGAAAAAATGGGAGCGATTCAGGAAGTACTTGGGGAAGAGCAGCGCTTCAAAGCTTTACAGAAACTGCAGGCAGAGAGGGATGCTTTAGTACTAAAGCACATTCATTTTGTCTATCACCCAACCAAGGATACCTGCCCTAGCTGCCCACACTGTGTAGACAACAAGATTGAGCAAACATTAGCCTTATGCTTCCCCACACGCTACCCTTCCTATGGAAAATCTCAAGTGAATGACAGCAAAGCAGATAGAATCAACCTAGTGATTTTGGGAAAAGATGGTTTAGCAAGAGAGCTAGCTAATGAGATTCGTGCATTGTGCACCAATGACGACCGCTATGTGCTTGAAGGTAAACTTTATGAATTAATACTTAGACCCATTGAGGGCAACGTGAGACTCCCTGTCAACTCTTTCCATACAGCCACATTCACACCTCATGGATGCCTGTGTTTATACAATTCGAAGGAATCTTTGTCTTACATTGTGGAGAGTATTGAAAAGTTGCGTGAGTCTACACTTGGCAGGAGAGAGAACCACATAGTGCAACTTCCTCTCTCTCTTTTGTTGGTCACTAAAAGAGGTGTGGGAGCTTTGAGTGACATTGGTGGGGAGACTGCCCAAACCCTAATTTCTCAAGGTCAGCAGGTAGCAGCCATAAAACTACAATGTAACTTTTTGGAACCTGCCTCCCCTGGCTCGGGATACGGGCGTAATGTGAATGAAAGACAAATAAACCAGGTCTTAAAATGTCTTCTGGACTCGAGGAGGAATGCTCTATTCCGTAGCAGTTCTCCACCCCCACCACCTCTGCCTCCAAGTATTAGGGACTTGCAACAGGACCCTAGTCCAGAGGCAGACTTGCGTATTGTCATGTGCCTAATGTGTGGAGACTCCTACGATGTAGACCAGCTTCTTGCACCCTTCTTGCTGCCTCAGCATTGCAGGCCAACCTCTCCCCATGCCAGCAGTACTTCAGTGTTGTTGGAGCAGATAGTAAGTGGACATCGGCAAACATTAGAGCTCTCCCTACTGTCATATCATGCTTCTTTTACCATGCGTAAGAGTCGGCTAGTACATGGATATGTAGCCGTTTACTCTGCTCGTCGTAAGGCCTCATTTGAAACCTTGTGTGCCTTCCTCTGTGAGGTTCCGGACATCATTCCAGTCCAGGTGTTAGCTGTAGGAGAAACCCAGGCAGAGCTCACAGACTCTGACTTTGCGCGAGACCTCTTGACCCAGGGAGAAGACCTGGCCCGGGAAATTGAAGGTCGTTTTGCCAGTGTGATCTGTGGACCAGGGGGAGTTGTTGGAGGGTTACACAGAATAGATCTCCTCCAACCATTTTTCATGGAAGTAGTAGAGAAGAAGACCCTTGTTGAGGCAACCCACATGTATGATAATGTTGCAGAAGCCAGTAGCATGAACGAGAATGTGTACTCACCCCAGTGTGGTTCCCCTAGCCCTGTAACAATGCTGTTAGATTCTGAGGAGGACATGGAAGCCTCCCCGCCTTACCACGATGGCACCCTCACCTCACATAGTGGATTCAGATTGCCTGACCTTGATTCAGGTGACACATTCTCCGTCATCTCTGAACTTAGCACCTTTGAGAACAAACTGAACAACAAAGTCCCTCTACAGGTGAGGCCCAGGCCCAGTGTCACTTTTGACCTCAGAAAGCACAATTTTAACCCCTACACGGACCCAGTCAGCCACCGGCGATCCCTTACCACCAATGTGACCTGGCCTCCTGGTGGGGATGGAATCTATGATCCTTCAGACTATGCTGAACCAATGGATGCAGTTTCCAAGCCTCGACCCAGCCATGAAGAGAGCATCTACTCAGTGCCACATGACAGCACACAGGGTAAAATCATCACTATCCGAAATTCCAACAGGATGCATTCTAACGGTGGTGGCAATGGCTCCGACAGCGAAGGAGATGGCAGCTCTTTGGAGCGTCGGCGCAAGTTCTCTACAGCAGGAGTGAAGCCACGGCTGTACCGGGATCGTTCCAAGCGCCTTGGCAAGTTCAGCAACTTCCGCACCAGTTTCTCCATCGGCAGTGATGATGAGCTTCTTCCAAAGTCAAAGGAGGATGAAGTGACTGTCTTGAAGGGAGAGTCACTAATTGAGGAAGGGGAAGATCCCAAGAAAAGAAACATCCTGAGAAGCCTTCGTCGACCAGGCAAAGTGAGCATTTTTTTATTGACCTTAAAGCTTAAGTTATGAAGTTCAGATTTATTCAGTTGTTTTAAATGCTTAAAATGTTTTTCTTTATTCTTTTTCTACAGAAAACCAGACCAAAGCCTCGACACTCGATTTCTAAACCTCTGGAAAGTAATTATTTTGGGGTGCCTTTGGTTAATGTTGTATCTCCTGACAGACCCATTCCATTGTTCATTGACAAATGTATCCGCTTCATTGAGGCCACAGGTAATATTTCAGTTTCGAATGTATGTTTTTGTATTGTCTAGTATAAAAATGAAAATTTGATAATTGGGAGTTGAATCCCAATCGTATGTATTGCATGCTGGGTATTTACAACAATATAAAATTGTGAATCCTGTTTGGAAGTATATTTTCAACTCTACAGAATGCTGCATAACATATGTTCTAAATATTTTTGTACATATATACAAATATCTTAAGTTGAAATACCCTCCTATCTGAAGATCTCTATTTAGTCATTTATATCCATTGTTATCAAAGTTGTTTTAATGATATGAAGGGACACTACATCCAAAGTAAAACCCAGAAGTTCTTAGCCTATAAACTTCTCTAATGCTTAAATGCTACTTTTGCTCATTCAAACTAGATAACAGCCATGTAAAAATATTTACAGTTAATGTATTTTTGCATAATTTCACCTTGGAATAGCGTGATTTTTGGTGTGAATCATTTAGAAAACACAATGTATCAGCTTTTTTAAATATGCTGATGCTAATTAGTCCGAAAGGGTGACTTCCTTTCCTGTCTACCAGCCATATGAAAGTGCTGATCTTTCATGCAGAAGTTAAATAATGTTGAAGTTAATACTTATGAGCATGTATAAAAGAAACAGGCTGACATTCATTATTTTTAATACCCCTCTCTCAGGTTTGACTACAGAGGGTATTTACAGAGTAAGTGGGAACAAGTCAGAGATGGAGAGCATGCAGAGACAGTTTGAACAGGGTGAGTGCAGACCCACATCATCCCTTATAAATCAAATGAGTTTTTTGTTCAGTAGGTGGTGCTAAGGGAATGCTCAATTATTATACTTTTTTCTTCATTTTGCTCTCTAAATTGAACATCTTGTTATGTATGTACTGTTTCTTGAGTTTAAACATTTTGTTAAACTGTTGAAATTTGACTGATACTGATATCAAGTGTAACATTACAGTACTCAATACCAAATCAAAATTAATAAAAAAAAATCACTCATTGACTTTTATACAGTATGTTAATCAGACAGAACATAGACACATTTCTACATTTTATTTTGTATGAGTTAAAGAACATTTGTTCTTTTTTAAACGTCACTGCACCTCAAACAGGAATGCCATTGTCAAGGAAATAACAGAATGGGCTCAGGAATACTTCCAGAAAGCATTGTCAGTGAACACAATCCACCGTGCCATCCACCGTTGCCAGCTGAAACTCTACAGTGCAAAGAGGAAGCCATTTCTAAGCAAGCTCCACAAGCTCAGACATTTGCACTGGGCCAGGGGTCTTTTAAAATGGAGTGTGGCAAAATGGAAGACTGTTCTGTGGTCAGATGAGTCAAGATTTGAAGTTCTTTATGGAACACTGGGACGCCATGTCATCCAGACCAAAGAGGACAAGGATAACCCAAGTTGTTATCAGCCTGCAGTCCAGATCTTTCACCTATAGAGAACAGAGCAACAAAGAAGGCCCAAGACGATTGAACAGTTAGAGACCTGTATTAGACATGAATGGGAGAGCATTCCTATTTCTAAACTTGAGAAACTGGTCTCCTCTGACCCCAGATGTCTGTTGAGTGTTGTAAGAAGAAGGGGGGATGCCACACAGTGGTAAAAATGGCCGTGTCCCAACTTTTTCGGTATTTGTTGATGCCATGAAATTTTGAAAGAACATATTTTTCCCTTAAAATTATACATTCTCTCAGTTTAAACTTTTGCTCTGTGATTTGTGTTCTATTCTGAATAAAATATTGACATTTGCCATCTCCACATCATTGCATCCAGTTTTTATTCACAATTTGTTTAGTGTCCCAACTTTTTTGGAATCCAGTTTGTACATTTTTACTTTATGTCTGACTGTGTTGCTTTTTCTTCTCTATAGATCATGGTCTGGACCTAGTAGAGAAGGACTTCACAATTAACACAGTTGCAGGAGCTCTAAAGAGCTTTTTTTCTGAACTGCCTGAGCCACTGGTTCCTTACTGTGCACAAGTGGAACTGGTGGAGGCTTTCAGTAAGTCCCTTTTATTTTGCAATTTACACCCACTTTATCTTATAGTTTACAAATGAAACAAGGGGACTATAGATAGTTGATACATCCATGAAACAAGGGGATGGATGGATGGATGGATGTTAAAAAGAAGTAAAGATTAAGAATTAAAGCCTTAATGATTACAAGGAAACAAGAAAAGTGTTCTGAGATATTTGTTTTGCAGGCAGCAGTGTGATTCATTATTATACGTTAGCAGTCAGTATGTTAAAGGTTCGTTAGTATTGACTCCATCTGCCATCACAGCTGGATTTTAAACCACTGGATCTGATGTGTTACCTGTTGTTTAGATCAGGAAGGATTTAAACAAAGGAGCTAAATATAGTCTTTTAGATCAATCTGGTGGTAGTGCAAGGAAACTCAAAACTTCACAATGAGCATGCTGCATCATATACTACAAAATGATCACCAGAAAAGTATGAACTGGTCTAACACAGGGTGCCTAATCCTGGTCCTGGAGATCCAACACACCTGAGTCTGATATTCAGATCACTCTGAAGCCTGTCATTACATGGATCAGGCGTGTATAGAACTGACCTATTCAGGGTGGTAGGTCTCATGGACCAGGATTGGTCTAACAAATCTCTACCAAAAGCCGATGATTCCGAAAAACAATATGTATTTCTCATGATTGGTAATTAAATTAAATGGTATAATTTACTCATTTACACTTTGTAATGAATATTTTCATGTCCTTGCTCTTGTGCAGAGATAAATGACCGAGAGCAGAGGTTGCAGACCATGAAGGACGTGCTAAGAAGATTTCCCCGCGAGAACTACGAAGTCTTCAAACATGTCATGAGCCACTTGAACAAGTGAGCATCCTTCTGTTTCAATTCATAACCAGCTGTTATTCCAAACTAAACCTGTCAATCTTTGGTTGTAAAGGAGCTTTTTCTACTAAAACATGGTGCTTCAGATCTTCTGAGAATTTAAGCATCTTTACTTGCCTCTTTAATCATTTCCTAAAGAACTGCAAAGCAAAATCTGGTATGTACAGCTCTACTTATATTTTCTTTCTGGCTTCTTCTTTCTATTAGGGTTAGTCAGTGGAACAGGGTGAACCTGATGACGAGCGAGAACCTGTCTATCTGTTTCTGGCCCACGCTGATGCGGCCAGACTTCACCACCATGGACGCTCTGACAGCCACACGCACCTACCAGACAATCATTGAGTCCTTCATCCACCAGTGCGCATTCTTCTTCTATAACCAGGCCCCTGTGGAGTCCCCCACTGGCCCCTTTGGCATGCCAGGACCTATGGTTCCCACTGCTCTGCCTCCATCACCTACCGCGGCCCCCTCGTGTGTCCCCCCAACTCCACATTTCAGCCCTCTGCTGCAGTCACCCCCCAACTCGCCCCCTCAAAGCCCACACACTGTCCCTCCAGAGCCACAGACACTGTGAGACAGAGAAAATGTAGACACATACATTTACTTTTACTTGCCCATTGCCTCTGTGTTTGCAGACATGCTCATTGATCATATCCCACATACATAGGTAAGCTGCAGTCTTTAGACACTTGAAAACATGTATTTAGGTCAACGTTGCATTGGGCAATTGGATACAGTGCTTTAAGGCTGTACTACAGTTAGTAAATGATGACAGTTTTGCACACGTGTGAAACTAGCAAATCACAAAATGGTTTTAAGCATACCTCGAGTGTATGCAAGTTTTTCAAGTCTGTGATGGCATTCACCAAATGTTCGTAGCTCTGCGTGTTCACAAACACACTATTCGGCATATTTTCATGTCTCACAACTCTCTGTGCGCCATCCTGCAGTATGGGGCCATCACTGTGCTGATGGATCAGAACCGTTTCTTTATAATGAAAATGAACGTTTTGCAGTTTAGCAGACTTTTTGAGTGTGCTGTTTTTCCTGTTCTTGTCTTTCTCAGTCTCGTTTCTTCTCTCTTCTTGCTCACTTCTTTGCTGGTTTCCTAAACTTAGACAGTGACTGCTCTGTGGAGCAGATGAAGATGAAGGAGAACACAGTAGGGATGTACACTAGGAATGGCAGTCCATCCATCCAAGCACTTAACTCCTTCTTTGAAGGCTCCAATGAAGAATAACACATTTTGGGAGAGTATCAATTTTTTTTTATTTATTTATAAAAAATAAAATTAAAAGATGAATGGCATCACAGCTGCTGCATCCTCATTTGCCACTTTGTCTGACCATAATGACCAACTTTGACCCATGTTGGTTTAATCTACCTGATCCCTTCTTGAAAGACTATGGATTTTAAAGAAGATTAATCTTATGTTGCGTTTGCGTTTTATTCCTCCTCTCTACTCCAAGACTTGAAGCCTCTTTGATATGCTACATACGGTGTGGCATTTGTGAAGTTCTTCTCTTGTCGGTTTCCTGTGGATCCATGCCCTTGAATTCAGCTAATGGGAGTTTAATTTCTTTCGTTCCAAGACCTTTTCTTCCTGAAACGCTGGAATTTGATTGGCTGGATCTTCAACAACAGACGATTTTGAGGGGATGCACTTTAATGTTGGTTGAAGAAGTGCCCCAGGGCTTATATTGACTTTGAACTTTGACATTTAACCTCTGAATTTTAAACCTCTTCACCAAGGGTGAGCCCAAAACCCTCACAACCTTAATGTAGGATACAAGTTCCAAAAAACCCAACAGTAGGCCTTCTATGGATGCCCCCCTTTGACTGTTTAAAACACAAGAAAAAAAGAAACTGCACCATTTTCTCTAATCTAAAGCACTTTGATTTTCTTTATTTGACCTTTTACTTAGATCTGTTTTGTGAAACATAACACTGAAATCCATTTGGTTTAAGTTGTAGCCCGTGAGGCTTCTGTGTGTCTGTCCTGGATTTTTCTTGTACATGTGTCATTAAGGCTAAGCCATGACTAATGTAGACATTAACTCATATCATGTTTATTTCAATGTGTACTCAGATTGCAACATGTACAGCAGTCCAGTGCTTTTTACATCTGCCAATGCATACACTCAGATCTCCAGAGTATCCCGAGTGAATTTCATGAATCCATATGATGTAAAAAGATCCAGCGACTCATTGTGTAGATTGTAAATGACTTGACTCTTCTCTTAAAACATGAAGCCTTTCTGAAACCGAGGAGATTTGTAATATAAACATTTTGCTTGTAATGCCCCTTTTTTAATTTTGTTTTCTTTAGTTTTTTTTATCCAGCCAAGGTACAGTAGCTTAAGTACCAAAGTAGTGCTCAGTGGCCAGCTAGACTCAGACACTAGTTTGAATGAACATTTTGATGATTTGTTAGGGGTGAAACAGTTAAGCTAGGTTCAAATACTTGACATGTTCATGCATACTTTTTTCAGATAGAATAATCAGCTTTTTGGGATGAAAGATGAATGTTTTTGATCACATGTGTATTTTCTACACCTGGCATTCCACAGCTGTAGGGAGCAAATTGAGAACGTCATAATGAGTGTGCCCATATTCCACCAACAAGTGCATTTTTTCATAGTAACTCGTAAGTTTGCAGAAAGCTTGATGAAAACTAAAGTGTCCAAAAATTCCTAGGTTTATTATTTATTTTGCACATGAAAATTTACCAAATTGTTTTGGTGTAATTTTGTCATGTAATCAAAACTTTTAGGGATAAATGACAAAGATAACCAGACTTTAAATTAACATTGCTAACTAGCTGGCAACATTTTCAACAGTAGTTGACGTATGCAGGCAACAGCCCAAAGTGTGACTTTAGCGCTTTTAACTATAGCAACATAATGTTTTGAGGGTAGCTGAGACAGTGTAAATCTTTAATTCCCATTCTCATTGGCAGCACTTCCAGGGTCCATGAGGGCTTCCTGCAGTTTGGGTCTATCTCAAAGTTTGTCCAGTCTTGCAACAGATTCTATGAAAAAAACACAAAAGTAGGTGGAGCATAGATACATCCATTCTAGACTTTGTGATGTCAGGTTTTGTCCTTCTGTCTTGTGGAACTTTAGCTCCTATGACGTTCTGGAAATGTGCACAAGCTGAGTTGATACAGCCTCTGTATGTATGTGTGAGTGTGTGTGACAGTAACTGCATGCATAGACAAGTATTCATTTTTCAAAATATTCTGAACGTGACAGTGATTGTTCAATAGGCTGACAAACCGCTGAGATTTGAAGGTTAAGGTCTACATCAAAGACACTACATTACATTTTAGGTCTGAACGATTTGCCTATAAAGTTTCTCCAAAAACTGGAGAGCATCTTTCAGCATCACTACTAATAATTCAAGATTGTGAACATTTATCAGTTTCTTTCAAGAAAGCATAACCTAGGAAAGAATAAACCTAGGAATATTAAAATGGCTGTTTGATTTGAATGCTTTCAAAATGTTAACACTGCAGGGCAGGCCTAATCCTAGTACATCTCTGAAATGTGATGATATGGAAAAAAAGTTCATAATTTAATTTGAAACGATAAAGTGCCATATACTTTATATTCATTACACATAAACTGACATATTTTAAGACTTTTTAAAAATGTTTTAATGTTGATACTGTTTGAATACTAATTTACTCAAACTCCAAATGAATATTCTAATAATTTGAGAGTATGGATTTCTGATTTTCATAAACTATAAACCAAACTGATCAGCAGAAATACAAAAAGGATTCACATATGTCCCTTTAATGAATATAAAATATATGAGTTCACATTCTTTAAAATTAAAATGTTTTTCCCCCACAATATTCTTTTTTTATGTGGCACTGCAGTTCATCTTCAGCTTTAACTTCCCTCTTGTGGCAATTGTGTGAACTGCAGCTGAAGTTGGGTTTACAATTTTTTTTTCATGATTATCAAGAAAGTACTACAGCGCAAGTCAAAAGGTTGGACACACATCCTCATGGACATAAAAAAAACATTTTAGAAGACATCAGCATGAAAGTTTTTACATTTCTCCAAACCGGACTTCTAGGCAGAAGCTTTTAGATCAAACATGCCTTGAAAACCACACGTGTTCAAACCTTTGACTGGCATAGTATGTTTTGGGCCCTTATCTTGGGGGAGATGATTGTACAGTTGTCGAAAGAATTTGTAGCTTATGTTCCTCTGTCTCAACCTCACTGGTACCTTTGCCTTTAATTGACTGGGAGAATATCACCCCCCGCTGTTCAGACTTGTAAATGCTGCAGAAAGACTTTCTGTATGGGAGACTTATGGACTGTGTGGCTGCATCACTTGAGCTCTTGCAACTTCTACAACAATCACAAGCAGCAAGGTAGATTGTTCTTTTATAGTGAAGTAAATAGAAAATTTCCAATGAGTGTTCATTTTGTGCGTGAGGTGTCTAATGTTTTTTGCCTTTTACTCAATGGATGCTGTTTATTTTGATACTGAACTTTTTTTGAGGGTGAACTCAGTACCATGCATGATTGAAGACCCTTACTGGGAGAAAGGGGTTTCCACTTTTCAGTATTTGGGAAATCATGAAATTATGAATAACATGTATTTAAAAATGTAAATGTGAAATGAAAAGAAGCATCAGCAGAGCACCTTGTGGAGGAGAGATGTGAGGACGCTATGTGAGCTGTACAATAGACAATAAACCAGTCCTGTTACATGGAAAGTGATGGATCTGTTCTCTGTTTGACACACAAGGTACATTGTCCTGACCAAATAACAGATAACATGTCGA
>BRDA01011354.1:0-24224 GCA_036984385.1 Crenuchus spilurus | reverse complement strand
CGGTTGATGATGATAACTTAAAAGTCTTTGCTATTTTACGCTGGGTAACACCATTCTGGCATTGCTGCACTATCTTTCTGCGCAACAATGGTGGATCCTCTTACCATCTTGGCTTCAGAGAGACACTCACACTCCGAGAAGCTCTTTTTATACCCAATAATGTTGTCAATTGACCTAATTAGTGTTGATTGGTCTTCCAGCTGTTCGTTATATGCTCAATTTCCTTTTTTCAGCCACTTATTGCTACTTTTCCCAACTTTTTTGGGATTTGTTGACACTTTGTTGAAATTTTGAATCAACATATTTCTCCTTTAAAATGTTACATTTACTCAGATTAAACTTTTGATCTGTCATCTATGTTCTATTCTGAATAAAATATTGACATTTGCCATCTCCACATCATTGCATTCAGTTTTTATTCACAATTTGTTTAGTGTCCCAACCTTTTTGCAATCCAGTTTGTATTTCCTGTTGTGAGAAACTTGAGGCGAGCACAGACAGACGCGCATATGCAGGAGCATGGCGCAGTGACTCATGCAACTGTACAAAGACTCAGATATCGTCTCTTAGACTGAGTTGTCATCGTTTGCTTGAATCGTTGACATAATCATTATCAAATCGTGAGATCAATGAAGGTTCACACCTCTACTCCCTACGACAAAAACAAGCAATGGATCAAGATAAATAAACTAGTGTCAGTACAAATATCGTATAGCTTTGAAGTTGTATGAAAAAATGTTAAATGAAAGGTTCTACACTTCCACTGCAACTGTCATGCCACATGATTTCTTTACTACTTTAGTGCCACCCTCTGAACAAGTCTCATGGCATGTACAAGTCTCATGGCCGTGGAATAGTATACTCTTAGTCACTCTACTGTATTTCTTCCGCAATCAACTTCATTAACATGTCATGTGTGCAAGAAAAAAACATAAAATGTAATGAAACAAATTACATTTTTTTAAATACTGTGATATAGAATTTTGGTCATACTGCCAAGCACTACTGTAACTACCTAAACTAATGGTGACTGATGTTTTAACTAATGCTGTGTAGAGAGGAATGTACATGATCATAAGTAAAGCACTGTGTTAATCATAGTAACACTGATTCTGTTCCCTCCATTTTAAGCCATCCTGAAGGTGGCGACTACTCAGTCCAGCACTTGGGCATCTACCATGACTGTGCGACCGTGCAGTCAGGCTCCAAAATCTCCCGTCACTGTGACCTCACTTCCTACTGGGGTTCGTATGGTGGTCCCAGCACAGACAACCCAAGGAACGGTGAGATCAACACAAAATTGTTTCACTGAGTATTTCTGACGTTTGTTTTTAATGTGCCTTTAGGTTTTCTTGGTTATGGTTTAGCTTTTTCTGTGAATTAACATTCTCATTGTAAAGGAAGATTTATTTTATTTATTTTTTTTGGCATCCAAATTTTACTTCTTTACTTTTGAATGATACAATATATTGGTCACCTAATTTGCCTCATAATTTCTGTAAAAAAATACATCACCTACCCTGTCCTAAACCACATTGACTAGTCTGTAAGGTCTGGATTTAGTTAGAAAAGTTTTTATTATGTATGCAGAACTTACATATAGATACACTGGCATGCAAAGTTTTTGGCGCTTTAGTAAAAATGCCAGTTTTTTGTGATTTAAAAAATCAGACAAAGATTAATAATTTCAGACCTTTAATGATGTCTAAAATCTGTACAATTCCACTGAAAAATCTGAAGTCTTTTAGGGTGGAAAAATAGAAAAGAATTAAAATAATGTGGTTGCATAAATATGGACACCTTTAAACTAACACTTTGTTGAAACACCCTTTGAATTTATGCAGCATTCAGACTTTTTGAGTAGTAGTCTCATGGCACATCTTGACTTGGCAGTCTTTGCCCACTCTTCCTTGCAAAAGTGCTCTACATCTGTCAGGTTGTGAGGTCGTCTCTTGTAGGCCTGGACCTAAACCGAAAATTTACCGATCCCGAAATTTATGACAATAACCGACATCATTTTGCCCATGCCTGTATTTTCAGTGTCTTAAAAAATGAAAAGAAAAGTTGTCTTGTCTTTTTTGTCGGCTACGTTCATGTTCCTTTAAGACGCTGCTCTCCGCACTGTCTGTAGGGCAGCCTGTAGTCACGTGACTACAGGCTGCCCTACCAGTGCGGGCTCTACGGAGAATGGTCTGACTGCAGAGCCACGAATTTACGCCAGCAGTTTTGCGCCAGTGGCAGCGCATACACGGTAAACACATGTAAACTGCGAATGTTAAAGGAGATTTGCGACGGTTATATGTGCTGCAATGCATATTTCCATACAAGAAAGAAGATTGTTGCCGAAATATGAGCGATGTGACGCATGCTGCGACAAATATCATTTCCCGTTTTGCTCCATAGAGTATTATAAGCCAACATCAGCCAGTAAACTTAGGAGTCATCTCAAACTACATTTTAACCGAGCAGGCCAGAATGAAGGCAAGTCAGTGAACACAACAATAACATTCTTTTGACACAGCAGTGCAACATAGGTTGTACAATAAGTTGTGCAATATCTAACATATAATAGTTATCTACAATGCTGAACATGTCATAGCTGTATATAATTATATTAAATATCAGACTAATTATATAAATATCAGACTTTGTAAACTGCACGTATGATTAAGCCTCAAATTACAATTTTTAAACTGTATACTCAACAAGGTTTATATACCTTGTTGTCATTTGAGGCTTAATTATATTTATATAATTATATACATCGTTAGATATTGTACAATTTATGTTGTACTGTTGTGTCAAAAGCCGGTTACTGTCATTACTAAGCCTTTCAGAGATCTACAATTATTTTCATGGCCGCACACTTTATATAATTTATTTTCTTATGTTTCAGGATACACTATTCACCGATGTGGGAAAATGCGGGAAAAATGTCCTATGTGCAAAGTTCTTATGAACAGATGCAACATCAGAAAGCATATTGACTGTAAACATACAAACCAGGAGCTTTTTGATGTAAATTCTAAATACCACATCAGGAGTGAGTGTATTGATAAGGTTAATGGTGTCTTTTCTGTCCAAGACATTTTCTTCATTTATTTATGCTTTAAAGTTAAAGTGGTAATAAAAAGGGAATTGTACCATCAGTATAACTGGCTGTGAAGTATTTATGTTGGCCTAACACATTCTTTATTTTTGGGGTATGTGTGTGATAGTATTATCGTCACATTTATCATTATCGAGGTAAACTGCTCAATATATCGCAATATTGATTTTAGGCCATATCGTCCCAGCCCTAGTCTCCTGTGTACATCCCTTTTCAGGTCAACCCACAGATTTTTAATTGGATTTAGGTCTGGACTCTCAAACTTTGATCTTCAAGGATCAAGGAGGTTTTATTATCATTTCAACTTGCATACAAAGTACATAGTGAAATGAGATCTGGGACCATGGTGCAACACGAAACACAAGTGCGGACACCACAAAAGACAATCACTAGTGCAAAAGATGGTTACGAAAAGAACACAGAGTGCGGCACAGGAAAGGTGCAACAACAACATATGACAATCGACAATAGACACTGACCAAGTATGTTCTAAAGTGCTTTTAAAGGTGTGCACAGCAGACCTCCATGGTAGCAGCATTTAAACATAGAAACCTGAGATATTTCCACATATTGGATGATGTGCAAGTAAGCAGTGTTGTGCAAAATATGCAATGTGCAAAATGTGAGTATGAGGTGTGTGTGTGTGTGTGTGTGCGCGTGCGTGAGTGTGTAAGGTAGACCAGTTGTTTTAGTGTTTGTGTTTAGACAAACACTTTCTTCTTGCTTTTGGTGGTTGTTGTTCTGAAAGGTGAAATTCCTCTTCATCTTTAGCTTTTTAAGAGGCCTGAAGGTTTTGTGTAAAAATTAACTGTTAATTGGAACTGTTCATAATTCCCTCTACCTTGACTAAAGCTCCAATTCCAATTGCAGAATAACAGCACCAAAGCCTAATGCTGCTTCCACCATGTTTCATTGTGGGTCTGGTGGTGTTCTGGTGATGCAGAGTGTTAGCTTTGTGCCAAACATACTTTTTGGAATTATGGCCAACATGTCAAACCTTGGTCTTATCAGACCATAATGTATTCCTTTATAATTTTGGTGAAACATAGCTGAGCTTTGATGTTTTTGCTTCTGTCTTGCCACTCCACAGCCTAGATGATGATGAAAATAATAATAATAATACATACATACATACATTTTATATAGCGCTTTTCATACAACTCGAAGACGCTTTACACAAAGAGATAAGAGAATTTTAGTGAAGGTTGAAAGCTTGCTTAAACAGAAGTTTTCAACTGTCTTTTGAAAGATTGAAGTGAGTCTGACACAAGGATGTGTAAGGGGAGAGCATTCCAGAGAGTGAGGGCGGCTATAACAAAGGCCCTGTCTCCTAAATTACGATGTTTGGATTTGCAGATAGGAAAGAGGAGGTTAGACTCTGATGATCGGAGACAGCGAGAAGGACGGTGAAGCTGCAAGCGGTCTGTCAGATAAGTGGGTGCCAAGTTATTAAGGGATTTATATGTAATCAAAAGGATTTTGTAATGGATACATTGATGTACAGGAAGCCAATGAAGCTTTTGAAGGACCGGAGTGATGTGAGCTCTAGAGCGGGTAAGTAAGTAACCGGGCAGCCGAGTTCTGTACATATTGCAATTTTTGTAGGTGAGTAGAGGGAACACCATAAAGAAGAGAGTTACAGTAATCAAGTCTAGAGGAAATGAAGGCATGAATTAGAGTTTCAGCAGCAGAGGTGGTAAGGGTGGTGCAAAGATGGGCAATATTACGAAGGTGGAAGAAGGCTGTTTTAGAAAGTTGTTGGATGTGTGGTTGAAATGAAAGGGTGGGATCTAAAATGAAACCAAGGTTCCTGATCCAAGGGGAGGGGATAACTTTGCTTCCATCAATGAAGAGGGAGAACTCCAGAGGAGAGGAGAGATTTGGGACCAATTACAATAATCTCAGATTTATTACAATTTATTTTGAGAAAGTTATTGGTCATCCAGGACTGTATTTCTGTGTGACAGTTTGTGAGGGTAGAAACAGTAGCAGAGGTGATGGTTTTAGTAGATAAATAAATTTGTCTCATCGGCATAACAGTGAAATTGAAGACCATGTTGGCGAATGATGTGTCCAAAGGGTAACATGTAGAGGATGAAAAGCAGAGGACCTAGCACTGAGCCCTGAGGTACACCATATGTTACAAGAGTAGTGCGAGATGTACAGTTATTTATTTAAATGTTTTGAGATCTATTAGAGAGATATGTAAACCAAGAAAGAGCAGAACCAGTAATACCAATATGCGTCTGTAAACGGAGAATGGAATGATCAATGGTGTCAAAGGCTGCACTTAGATCAAGCAGAAGGAGGATGGACAGGGAACCAGAGTCTGAGGCAATCAGGAGGTCATTTATTACTTTAATAAGAGCTGTTTCTGTACTGTGGTTGGCACTGAAACCAGATTGAAAGGTCTCATAGAGCTGATTCGAATGAAGATGTGATTGAAGTTGCTGAGACACTGATCGTTCAAGGATTTTAGAAATGAAAGGAAGAGTAGAAATGGGGCAAAAATGTTCAGGGTTGTTATGGTCCAATCCAGCTTTTTTAAGTAAAGGTGTAATGGCAGCAATTTTCAAGGCATCGGATACTGTACCAGAAGTAAGTGATGAGTTGATAATATCCAAAATGAGTGGAGTAAGGCAGGGGAGACATGATTTAACTAACAACGATGGAATGGGGTCTAAGTGGCAGGTGGAGAGTTTTATTTTGGAAAAATGTTTGTCAGCAGCCGTAATGGGAGCTAGAGAAGCAAAAAAATTTAAGGGGAGACCAATGGGGGCAGGTGTCTGAACAACATTGTTAGTTGTTATGGAAGAAAGCTGCTGGTGAATATTGTCAATTTTGGATTTTAAAAAGTTCATGAAGTAATTACACTGATCTGTTGTGAAAGATTTAGTTACTGTATCCTGAGGTTTTAGTAATTTAACAGTAGAAAAAAGAGAATGAGGGTTTGATGAACCAGACTGAATAACACCAGGGTAAAAGGATGTACAGGCTGAAGCTATCGCAGTTCCATAGCGATCAATGTGGTCACTACGGGCTAGTTTCTGAACCATGAGCCCACTTTTATTATAAAGGCACTCTAATTGTCTACGTTGTTTTTTGAGTGTATGTAGTTCAGAGGTGTACCAGGGAACAGGCCGAGTAAAAGAAACAGATGCAGTATTAATAGGAGCAAGTTGATTTAGGCAGAAAGTAAGTGAGTTGTTATAATGTGTTACCAGGTCATGGGTAGAAGGTTGTTCAGGAAGAGAGGATGTAGAAATAGTATTTGTTATAAGGGTAGAAAGAGCAGAGGGACAGATGGATTTAAGGTTCCGAAAAGATATAGTATGATTTTGTTTTTGGTGAGGGCAAGGGATGTTAATGTGAAAAGTTATAGCTAAATGGTCTGAAATAGTGATATCCGTGTGTGTAAGAGTGTCAATATAGAGACCAGTAGAACACACTAAATCCAGAATGTCCTTGAGAGTGGGTTGGAAAATTAACATGTTGGATGAAATCGAAACTATTTAAAATATCCAGAAAGTCAGCACACATTTTATCAGTAGGAGAATCGATGTGGATATTGAAGTCACCAATGAGTAATATGGATGTAGAAATGGAGCAAAGTTGTGTTATAAATTCTGTAAAGTCAGAGAGAAAGGATGAATTAGTTTTGGGAGGACGATAAATAAGAAATAATAAATAGGGTTGAGCCAAGGAGTTTGAAAGATAGATGTTCAAATGAAGAAATATCAGAGATGGAAAGAGGAAGGATTTTAAGGGATTGTCGGTAAATAGCAGCAACACCTCCCCCCGACCCATTATGCGTGGTTTGTCCAAGTATGAGAAACCAGATGGGGTGACTTGGTTGAGATTAAAATAGTCCTGAGGTTTATGCCATGTTTCAGTCAAGCAAAGAAAATCCAGCTGCGAGTCCATTATTCATTCATTAAGTAATAAGCTTTTGTTATTGAGTGATCTTGTATTAAATAGCGTGACTTTTAATGGCTTTCTTTCTGAGGGGGCGTTGGAGGAGGTGGGAACAGAGCAGACATTGAAAAGGTTGACACTACGGGTGATCTGATGACGTATGTTGTTGTTCAGACGACGGGATACGGAAGTGGAGTAGATATCAGTCCATATAGAGTAGTGTCAATCGATGGAATATTGTAGATCAAATTTCGACGAGAGCCTCTATGGATGTAGCGGCGATGGCGTAGTAGTCCAGAGTTTTTTATATCTGCAACGACGTCCATGGAAGGAGGCCTTAAGTGGTTTAGCCGGTGAAGCTGAAGAGTTGTGTAATGGAGATCTTCTTGATGACTGTGTTCACTATGTTCTGTGACATATTTAATGTCTTGGGAATGTTTTGTCCTGTTCTCTTGACTGATGCTCTTCAACAGTAAGATCTCTTGTATGATTTATAATCTCTTTGTGGCTTTTGCTGTAAGTTACAACTGATTAAATATCAAGAAAATCCCACTAACAGCTGAGCTTTTTTGGGTAAATCAGAATGACTTTAAATGATGGCAGTTGTGTATTAACTGTTATTTAACATGAGTGTGAATGTGATTTAGTTCATTCTGAACATAGCCACACCTCTGATAACAAGAGGTTGTTTGTGTTTATGCAACCACATTTAGGTCCCCCCCCATCTGTGATTTCAGCCTGCTTTTCAATGAAGTTGTACATATTGTAGGTCACATTAAAGATTGTGACAGTTCTAAAACTATTCATCTTGGTAAAATTTGTAAAATCACAAAAACCTAGCATTTTAATGGGGTGCCCAAAAATTTACATGCCACTGTATTCTAAATGCATCCATTTAATTTTAGGCATTGGGCAGCAGTCCTAAGATGAGTGGCATGGCTGCTTTAGCTGCTGCAGCTGCTGCGACTCAGAAAATCCCGCCATCAACTGGAACAGCTGTACTGAAGGTTCCAACAGGAACAACCATTGTTAAAACTGTCGCTGTCACACCGGGATCTTCAACCGTTAAAGTTGCGTCTCCAGTTATGGTATATGCAGTCATCATTCTCACTAACGTAGTGGTCAGTGTAATAAATACTAGTTTAAAGGGCACAAAAAGTGTTTAAATACAGTGATATGAAGTTGGCAATTAATTAATGAATATTTAAAAGCAGTTATCAGAATATTATATAACATTTAATCATGTGCTGATGTTCTAACAAAATGTTTTTTTTATATAGTACATCATTCTGAGTATATTTGTGCTCTTAATACTCAAGCTTCTTTGTTTTGCTTTGGTTTGTCTCAGGTGAGCAACCCTGCAACTCGTATGCTGAAGACTGCTGCTGCTCAGGTAGTCACTCCTGCCCAGTCCAACACTGCCACGCCCACCAGGCCCAACTCAACCACACCCACCCGGTCCATCATCACTGTGCACAAATCTGGCACATTCACAGTCGCCCAACAGGCTCAGGTGGTCACTACAGTGGTGGGTGGTGTCACCAAAACCATCACACTTGTTAAGAGCCCGCTGACCATGGGAGGAGGTGGCACACTGGTACAAATGATTCTAAACAATATACCCACATTTAAAAGGAATTGAAATAAGCATAATTAACTAGTCATGTTACAAGATATTGTTCTGAATGGTTTGTGAAATATATCCAGAAATACATCAGTCACACTGTTTGATGTGCAGAGTGTTTGTGGAAAAACAGCTCATTTTATAGCTGAAATATTAAATATACTGTTGTTAGCACAACAATGAAGAAAATAATATTGAAATAATAAAGTGTCAATATTAAAATCAGTATCGGAAGAAAAAAGTGATTTTGTGCCATCTCTAAATAATGTACAGGAATTGTTTACATTTTGCATTTACTGTTTAGCTCTCCGGTCTTGGTAAGGTTGTATCTGTTGTCCAGAACAAACCAGTTCATACCTCAGCCATGACTGGACATTCTTCCACAAATCCTGTCACCCAGATTTTACAGGTAGAGAAGTGCACCTTTAACATTCTCTCAGTTGGGTTTAATTGACTGAGTGCTCATTTAATGCAGAGTAACTTATTTTTCTTGTCCAGACTAAAGGTCCTCTCCCAGCAGGCACCATCTTAAAGTTGGTAACCTCAGCAGATGGTAAACCAGCCACAATCATCACCACCACACAGGCAGGGGGCACTGGCACAAAACCCACCATACTGGGCATTAGTGGTATGGCGTCAACCACCACCAGCAAACCTGGCACCACTACCATCATCAAAACCATACCAATGTCTGCCATCCAGCAGAAGACTACAGGTTAGCACAGTAACATTATTTTATTATTTATGGAGCAATAAATTACATATAGAAGCAAAATCCCCCTTACACTTCCACCTTTGTATAAAGGACTGTTGGAAAGAACAAGTAATACAAATACACAAATATTGTTTTACTGTTCTGTATTAATGTGAATTCTTTAATAGCTGTTGTTTGTTTAATTATTTATGCTAATGTTCTTACTTGGATTCTCGTTTAGGTGTCACTAGTAGCACAGGGATAAAGAGCCCCATCACAATCATCACCACCAAGGTAATGACTGCTGGCACAGGTACGCCTGGCAAAATCATCACAGCGGTGCCCAAGATTGGCACATCAACCAGCCATCAGGGTCTGACTCAGGTATGAAATTAGCATAGCAAGTCTCTGTAATAATAGTAACTAAAATTGAGATTTTTAATTTTTTTTGTTATTATTGCTGTTGTAAGGTTTATTGTAATATGTGCTACTGTCATGTGCATCAGTCATGTCTGCGGTTTGTGTGTGCAGGTGGTGTTGAAGGGTGCCCCAGGGCAGCCAGGTACAATTTTGCGCACTGTGCCCATGAGTGGAGTCCGACTGGTCTCCCCTGTATCCGTGTCCAGTGTCAAACCAACTGTAACTACATTGGTGGTCAAAGGAACAACTGGTGCAACTTCTCATTCCAGATGTTTTCCTTCTTTTAAAGGATTTTATGTGCCCTGTGCTCAGTTGATTGTACTTTATTGTTTGCAGGCGTCACTACTCTGGGCACAGTGACGGGCACTGTGTCCACCACCTTAGCAGGCAGAAGTGTGGTGAATGCAAATGCGTCTCTGGCAACACCCATTACTACAGTGGCCACTCTGAGCAGCACTGTGACAACACAAAACAACCTGTCTTCCGTCACGCAGGTAACACTCGCACACAGCTTTAAAAATACCTCAGTCAGTACTGCAGAGCTGAGAATGGACTTCTGTGAATGGTTTCCTTCTGTTGAATAAAACTGTTTTACAGCTTAAACTTTAATGTAATCTGGTAATTAGAGGCTTAAAATCAGTCAATAATACATAAGTTAAATGGGAGGTCCCCTGTATTACTCCCTTTAGTTTAGTTTTTAAATATTAAATAAAAAATCAGTGTGGTTTTAGATATATTTCTGACTCAGCATAATCAGATTCTGGTGAGATTAGAGATCTCTTGATTCACTGAAGTGTTTCCTTATGTTAGTGATTTTTATTTCTAATAGTAATTCATCTTCTTGACCTCCAGCCCACTCAGGTGACCCTCATTACCACGCCAAGTGGAGCTGAAGCTCATCCTGGCCAGGACTTGCCTGTTTCTATACTGGCATCACCCACCTCTGAGCAGCCCTCATCCAGCGATCAGGTGCCAACTGATGCCTCCAGCACAGTTTCTCTCGTCTGCTCGAACCCACCATGTGAAACCCATGAAACTGGCACCACAAACACAGCCACAGTGGCATCGTCCAGCATGGGAACAGTCCAGAGAGTCTGCTCAAACCCACCACGTGAAACTCATGAGACTGGCACCACCAACACAGCAACTACAACTTCCTCCAGCATTGGCACAATGCAAGTTAGTTCATTGCAGAGTGTGTGCTCAAATCCACCATTCGAAACCCATGAGACGGGAACCACCAATACGGCCACTACTGCCACCTGCAGCATGGAGACAGATGGCACAGGTAACTCAGCACTTCAGTCTGCTGTTGTACAGGGGGCTCAGAAATCACAGTATTACTGTTTCATTTGTGTTAGGATATCAGAGATACAAGTTCACCTGATAGTTTAACCTTAATACGGTGAAACGGATAACATCCAGTCAGTCTGGGGTTTGGTATCTGTCTGAAGGGTGACCTTCGTGCAACGAGTGTACCTGAAGGGATGGCCAGTGTCATTTTTGAACTCTTGTGTGAACATCAGTTTGCGTGTTCAACTGACTATCTGCAAGTAATCCAGTTTCTGGGCCTGGTTCTCACAGCAGTCTAAATCTAACAAATAGGCTTCCTACACAGTATGAAATTTGATTTTAGTCATTTCTCAGTTTGGATACGTACATGAATGTATGAAGAGAGATTGATATTTTTAACCAATTGTACAGGTGATATCTTTTAATTATGGACACAATCAATAAATGAGGCTGCACATATGCTGTGAAAATGAATTGTTTAACCCCTTTTGGTTCTTATTTATAAAGGAGACAAACATTGTTAAATGGTCTGAAAAAATTCACCTGAAAAATCTTGAAGTTTTAATTGGGGAGAGTGTGTAGGATTCCTGTTCTAATAGTAATAGTAACTGTAATATTTATGGAAAGAACATGTCTGTGACTCATACTGAAACTGAAAATGTAGTTATAGACTAATATAAATATTTTGGCCCTATCAGCCACTTCGAAATTGCTGTCTGTGAAGTTAGTCTTGTTTTCTGTAGTTTATCTGTTGGGAGGTTCTCAGAGCCCAGAAGGTCTTGCGGGCTCAGAATTGTATTGAAAATGTCAAGTATTGATACTTTTGCAATATTGTTTTTCCATATGCATAAAAGTTGACAGAATCTGTCATATTTTCAGGTCTCATATGATAAGTAGTAATTAACTTCTGAAGGTGGCCAATATGGGTCTCCTACTAATGATTTAAACAATTTTGTGGAATTATATGCTATAATTTTAATATGGGGCTGATGGTAATAACTCACTAGATTAATTAATATATCAGCTGCTGATATGTTGTACATTCCTAGTTTAAAGGAGACCCTTTTTGACTTGTTAACTTTTAAGTTAAAATGAAATGTATCCAAGTTTTTTGTTCAAAACAAATCATGGGTCAGTAGTCAGATAAACCTGTTTGATGCATATTGTAGACCTGTCTGAGAATCAGCCGGTTTAAGTAGGCTGAATAAGGAGGATGGGAGGCCCTGCTCATCCTGCCCCCCTTTCAGCAAAGAGCGCAGAGCTCTCTGTCAAAACATTTAAATAAGTTTTTTTTTTCTCTGATTTATTGCTTTGTTCTCACTGTTATTCTCTATGCTTTCATTCACTAACTCAACCTCTCTCGACCACCCACTGCTCTCTCTCAGCCGAGTATATTAACAGCATAATAGAGACTCAAGTCACACAAACACTAACCAGTAATCCATAGTGATCACAGATAAAACATTTATCTGCTTTCAGCTGAACAATGAGTCAAAGTTAGCTTTTGCAGTGCAGCCAACATGACAATAGCACAGCATGACCAAAGCAAAGACCACATCAGCACAAAAAAAAATTTAATGTCTTTTCACTCAGTGAAGCTGAGGTTTTACTTGAAGATAAAATGTTTGTCAACATTAGTTGGATGTTGCCATCAAAATTCTATCCATAATTCATAATCTACTCTCCTGTTTTCTGTTGCTGTGCAGATTTGTATGGTTCTTTGTAGTTATGTGTAAATATAACATGGCTGACCTCAGATCAGATTTGTGTGTGGTGCTACACTGGTGAGGGTGTGGCTAAAAATCCTGTTAAAATGATAATAATAACTAGAAAAGTGCATTTCCTGAAGGAAACGCGGGATATTGCGCATTGCTAACATGGCCCACAAGCTAAGGTATCCCAGTTGGTTTCTAAGGTGATGCTTTGGTATTTGTAGCGGTTGCTATGCCCCCCAAGGCGGTTGCTATGCCACCCAAGGCGGTTGCCATGTCTCTATGTGAAAATGAATGGGAAGAACGAGGGATGAAAATATGACAAAAAGAGAAGTGCAGGTCAGTATGGCCCTGCACTACAGCTCTGTCATCTGTCCTGATGGAGTACATGAATGTTGGTGGCTGTTGGGATAGAAACTCTGTAGCTTGAGTGTATGTGAAAATGAATGGAAGTCAATGGGAGGAACGAGGGAAGAAAAGGTGACAAAAAAGGAGTGCGGGTCAGTATGGCTCTGGACTAGAGCTCTGTTACCTGCCATGATGTAGTATATCGATTTTGGTTGTTGTCGCGCAAATGGAAGCGTGGAATTTGGTGTGGCCAAAAATGAATGGAGGTCAATGGGACGAAAAAGGGATGGCAATAAAACGACAAATAAACGAGTGCGGGTCAAAACAACAGTGAATTTGTGCTCAGGGGCCTGCCCTGATATAGTGCATCTGAAATGGTGCGAATCTGTCAAGCAGAAGTACAGTAGATGAGCATGCATTTTTGCTCCCCATTCATTCTCTATGGGAAAAAAATCCCAGATTGCTTTGCAATGCGCAATATAATAATAATAATAATAATAATAATAATAATAATAGTGTTTTCAGACCCAGGCAGCCCACAGCTTCTGTCAGTCACTCCAATTACCAAATTCAGTCACTCCAATTACCAAAATATAGGCATAAAAGCACTGAAAAAGTGATTTACCCCATAAGATTTAATGTGTTTTGTTTTTTAGCCCAACAGGCTGGTGAGGCTGCTGAAGGACTGAGTGGTTCAGAAACTCTCATCTGCTCGCTGGCTCAACAGAACAGAGCTATCACCACAGTAACACAGGCTACGCCCACTCCTGGACTTGCTGTGCCTGTAAGTGTCCATCACAATGAAAGCATTTACCTGTAGAACACTTGAAATTATTTAAAATAAAATTTTCTCAATTTTAGACATCTTACCCCAAGCAACTCATTTGGTGTTTGAGGTCACCTTCTTCAGCACTGGAGCTGTGAGGCTAATGTAGCTAACAAGTATTTCAAGCTTCTACTCACCAGTTAGCGTGATTCTCTGACATCAGACTATTCAGATTATCAGCATTTCTAATAGTATTGATTTTGTGGTTGCTGATACTGTATGATGCACTGTTGTCTATAAACATTTATTAAAGATCAATAATCTGCAATTGTCCTGATTATGTACAGTGGTGCCTGAAAGTTTGTGAAACCTTTAGGAATTTTTTATGTTTCTGCATAAATTTTACCTAAATTTTCACCAGATTGTCAAACAAGTTGTAAAAGTAAATAAAGAGCCAAATCAAAGAAATGAGACTACGATATTAGACTTGGTCATTTATTTATTTAGAAAAATGATTTAATACATGTCTGATTGCCAAATTATGTGAACCTCTGCTTACAGTATCTGGTGTAATTTTAGCCCATTCATCTATACAAAACAGATTCAGCTCGGTTTTGTTGGTGTGAACTGCTTACTTCATTCAAGCATACATAATCATGGTAAGCCTTTGGCCTAGATGCAGCAACATAGGCCCAAACCTCGATATTGCCACCAGATTTCACAGATGGGAGGAGGTTTTTATGAATGAATGCCATGTTTTCCTTTCTCCAAACACATCACTTCTAATTTATAACCAAAAAGACATATCTTGGTCTAAACTGTCCACAAAACATTGTTCCAGTACCCTTCTGGCATGTCTGTATCATTTTTAGCAAGCTGTGGATGGGTAGCAATGTTCTTTTTGAAGTGCAGCGGTGTTTTCCTTGCAGCCCTGTCTCCTGATGGTGGACTCAAGACCATTAATGTCAGCCAATGTGAGAATTGGTTACAAAGTACCTTGGGTTCCTTTGTGACCTTGTGGTCTATTACATGCCTTCTACATGCCTCTCAGAGTTCAAACTCTTTAGAGATGGTTTTATAACCTGTTCTAGCCTGAGAAGCATCAACAACTCTTCTGAGGTCCAATTATCTGCTAATCCTAAACGTTCACTTGCTTTTGTCACTCACAGACGTGATCATTGAATATTTTTTCTCAATAAATAAATTACCAAATTTGATATTGTCTCATTTGTTTGATTTGGTTCTCTTTATGTACTTCTCTATTATCTAGGACTGGCGTGACAGCCTGTTGATGTTTTAGATCACATTTAGGCAACAATACAAACATTTCTGAAGGGTTCAGACTTTTGTGTGTCATGGTAGTTTCTATATACTGTTGTATATAAACATATAAATTCAAACTTTAGGTTGGATGCTGACATATTGAGCTGTATGGTTATAGTTTTGTGTGGTGTTTTTTGTATTTTTGTGTAGTTGATCTTGACTGGTGGAAGTGGAAAAGTGTTATAGATTAGAAAGTTTGCTGATTGTGATTTTATGAGGTATTTTAATTTTGTAAATTAACATGTTTTACTTTTTATTCAGTCAATTATTATTCTTTGTTTCTCAGTCACTGACATCAATTACAGAATCCTGTGTGGAGGATGCGGGTGAGGGTTCTGAGTCGATGCAGGTAGAGAACCAGACAGGACAGGAAGCATCCATGATTGCAGAGACCGCTCAGCAGCAACTGCCCACAGCAGAGGTCACTATAGACCACCAAGCTCTTGTACTTCTTACTGGAGTAAACATTCATCACCATCGTTTAGATGGTTGTGTTCATTCTTATGGCCAATATACAATTATGCATGTGTAGACACATCTGCTATGAGCTATGCAGTCTTTGTTGCTGCATGTTTAAAGTGGAATTTCACCGTATTATTTTCTACAGAATTCAATTATTGAGATGTAAACTCATTCAGGGTTATAATGGGAAATACTGAAGGCTTCTTTTAGTGCCGGTAACCAGATATCAAAAGTGTTCTACACAAATATCTGTTTGTTTACTGCAAAACCCATCAGTGTTTATATTAGTGATGCACCAAAATTATTCAGCTGAAAATGGCAAAAACACTTTTGTTGTTTGGCTGTATAAATGAAAATACATTTTTAATGACACTTACAGTTTTCTAGTTCCCAGTTATAGATTAAAACGACAAGAGCATATGTTACAGAGAGGAAAACAGCAGCCACTCAGCATGCTGTGTCTTTCCCTCGTCATGAGGGGCTGTGTTTCTGTGATTTAATCATGGTGGAGAGTGTTTTTTTGCATGATGTGAAATGCAGTAACAAATTTTCTTTTCCATGATAAAATCACAGTAATGTCTCGAGTGGATTTTTTATTTTTGTAAAACAGCAGTCAACGTAAAATATAAAATATAGTAAGGTTCCATTTATAAATTAATTTTTAATAATTCACAATAAAATATTAACACTGTTGCTAGGCACATGGACAAACATTAATCTACATCATGATTACATACAATTTTTGTATTTAGTGCTTTATGTCTGTTGGGATGTTTAAAATGTTCAGTGTTCAGTAAGTATTTTTAAATGGCAGTTTTTTCTTTAAAATCCAAGACAAAATACATTTAGCCTATATAATTTATACAATGGTGGAATAAGTAGAAAACTTAATGAAACTGAAAAATGTGTTTAGTATTTGGATTTTGGTAAAATTTTTCATTTTGTTTGGTTTCGGCCAAAAATGTTCATTTTGGTGCATTCCTAGTTTATATGCAATAGTAAAATAAATTCTTTGGGGGGAAAAAAAATCTGATTTTAGATGGAGGGTGTGGAGGCAACCCAGGAAGCTTTAACGTTACCCCCGGAGCTGATCTCTGTGAGTCAGAACACCACTCTGATGGTGACAGGGTTGACCCCGGCGGAGCTGGCTGTGACTGCAGCAGCTGAGGCAGCTGCTCAGGCTGCAGCGAATGATGAGACACAGGCTCTTGCCATTCAGGCTGCAGCGAATGAAGAGGCACAGGCTTTCACTGTACAAGCCATGGTGAGCGAGGAGGCTCAGGCTCTCACCATTCAGGCTGTTCTGCGAGCCGCACAGCAGGCCATCATGAGTGAGTAACATTTATCCTGAGGAAACTCTTTTCTTGAATATGCAAAGAATGGAAACCAAAAGAAAAGAAAATTCCTGGAGATAATGCTAGAGCATAGTAGCATGATCTAGTTAAATAAATACATGTGCTTGTAGAATGTAGCAAATAAGTAAACAATACAAAGTGAAAAAATGTGTAGAAGTTTGACCTGATTTTGAAATGAAATGCAAACTTGTGGTCAGTCTTCACTGAAGGAAAGACATTAAAGCAGTGAGACTGAGCTTTGCTCACACATTCATTTTAAGGAATAATCAGCTGAATTATTGCTACAGATGGGCTTCAAGATATTTATGTAAATGTCTGAATTTGACTTTGACAAAATCAAAAAAAAAATATATATATATTGTGAAAAAGTTTGTGTTCATAATTTAATTCAAAAAGAGAACATGTAAAGTGTTTTAATAAAAATGGCATTTAGGACTTGGCAGTATTTTTTATTAGTTAATTTAATTAATAGCTATTTAATTTAGTTATTATTCAGCATCAACACAAAGTGAAATGTCACTTTATATCTAATGAACGTAATGACGATTTACCTTTTTGAATAAAATTTATGAACAAGCAATTTGTGGAGAGGTACTACTGTACAAAAACATTTGTCTAATGAAAATGGGGGAAAGATAACATTTCTTGACAAAAGTACATGGAACACCTGAGAGCTGTTTGTAGAATGAATGAAAAAAGTGTAAATCATCCTTTTACTAAAAGCTGAATGAAAACAGTTAACAGTAACTGTGCTGACTGAGAATAGCTGAAGTTAGCTGGCTCTGCATAAAACGGGTGTTATTTATTTGAAAACTTAATTTTCAAATAGTTGTTGTTGTTATTATTATGTAATACTAAATTTGATTAATTTCAGCTTGTTTTAATGATCTGGCCTAATCTCAGCCTTACAAGTAGTCCATGAATCTTCCTGTTACATTGCTGTAGTGATGCTGAATGGACGCTGTGTCCTGCAGGTACTGGTGAGAGTGTTGGAGGTGTGGGCGATCAGCAGACTCACACCATCCCCATCGTGCTGACTTCGCAGGAGCTGGCTGATCTGGTGCAGCAACAGCAGCAGCTTCAGGAAGCTCAAGAATCTGCTCAGTCTTCCCTCCCATCAGAGGGACTTGCACCTGCTGACAGCCTGAATGACCCCGCCTCAGAGAGTAATGGACATGGAGAGATGACTGCAGCAGTGTCCAGCACAGAGGGGCTGCTGCCCAGTACAGCAGCTGAGAGTAAGTTTACAAAACTGTCCTGACCGCCTGCATTAGCTAAGCAAATTGTTTAATTCTGTGACCATTAGGTTAGACATTTTAGAGGCAATCAAGTACTACACTTTGATGAAACGTTAGTTTTATCTTTAAAATGCATGTAATATGGAAAACCAAATTATGCCTATTGTAGTGGGTAAACATAAATTTTGAGAATTACTGTTCATCCATATATGGAAGTATCACACATTTACATATACAGGTGCATCTAAAAAAATTATCATCGAAAAGTCAATTTATTTCAGTAATTAACTAAGATGGTGCCAGTGAGGTCTGCTGTCACGACTGCTCTCGTTCACAACTTACTTTTAATCTTAAATTCAACTTTTTTTCTTTTTAAACCTTTTTTCTCCATCTGAATGGCACACATTAAGTATTATAGGAATGTTGTTTCTATTAATCTACAATACACTCCCTTCTCGAAGATCTTAAGACTGGATTCCAGCTGGCCTACAGAGATTCTGAGAGGGAACAAAGAATGCAACATGGAGCAGTGGCCACATGGGAGCTGAGCCAGCTTCAGGAACACGCTGTGGGTTCTGGCACTGCCTAGCATTCTGTTTGCAAATGTCCAGCTTCTGGATAATAAGCTTGATGAGCTCTGGACTAGTTGCAGAGAGATACTCAAGACTACATTCAGAGTCCAGCAATCCCAGACTGCGCCATCCAGTTTGCCGAGTCCTTATTGGTCCACTGCCTGGACAGGACGGCAGCGTTGGGGAAGCAAAGAGGCTGTGGAGTTTGCGCAATAGTGAACAGCAGCTGCTGTGATATCGCCAGTGTTGTGCCTCTCACACACACCTGCTTGCCACACCTGGAACTACTCACTCTGAAGCTTTGTCCATTCTACCTTTCCTGCAAATTTTCTTCAGGAATTTTCAGCACTCTTTACATTCTGCCAGAGGCTGACACAGACACCGCTCTGTGTGAACCTCACAAAGTTATCACACAGTGTCAAGCCAAGCCCTGAGACTTGCACTGATTGTACTTGGAGATTTTAACAATGCCAACCTCAAGCACACAGTTCCCAATTTCTACCAGCAAGTAACCTGCCCCACCAGGGGACACAAAACACTCGATCACTGCTACATTCCATTCAAGGACGGCTAAAAGACACAACCTCATCCACCTATAAGGAAGTCTCCCACACTGCCATTTTCTTCCTACCAAAATATAAACAAAGGCTATCCAATCAGTGGCTGCTCTGGAGGATGCTGAATTGGTTCATGTTTTCATGTCTGATGACTTCAACATGTTTACGAAAGTCTTTGTGGGGAAAACTGGTGGATGATGCGTAAAAAAAAAATCAATCGTCAAAGCGTTTCCCAGCACGTCCTGATATTGCCAAGTGAGGCTTGGTCCTGGGTCAGGATGGGAGGAGCTTAAACTAAACTTTGCTGCCCCGCCCTCCTTTTTTCAATCTCAACACAGTCATTTTTCCTCCCCTCAGTGCCATATTTTTTTTGTTTTCCTCCCTCAACATGGCTAAGTTCCTGTTGTACTGCATCTCCTGCTGAAGGTAAGAGATTTATTGCTGAAATTTCATGTTTTACATCCTCAACATATAGTACTGGTTTTATTTACACAAGTAAACATTTACTCTACATAGCTTTAGCTTAGCTAGTCTCATAGCTGTTGCTCTGCTAGTTAAGCTATCTGGATAACATAATGGTACATATGAGAAGCTAACTTAACATATTTAGCAATGCCCTTTCAAAATACGAAAATCTTGCTTGCAATAATTACTCCTATTTCTGTCATTTACCTAAAGCAACAAAGTGATGGAAATTTGTTAGCTTGCATACCAGTCATCTAGCTAGATAGCTAGCAATAGGTAACTAGCTAGATAGCATGGTTAGGTAGTTCCAAGAAAATGTCTTATAGGATAGCTGTATTCACAGAAGCAGATATTTTTTATTAACAGCAGAGTAAATGTTCTGGAACTGATGTTTTAGACTAGCTAGCTAACATTATGCTGCCCCAGTAACATCATATAGTTGTGTTAAATGTTATGTGAACAGTAATTTTTTTTTTAACTGATGTTTTACTTTGAATTACATAGTAAGCCAGCTATGTTCCCATGCTGTCCCAGGAATATCATCCAATATTGAGCTGGGAACATGATGCAGTTGTGTTGTCCCTGGAATTTCATTATTACTTTTATTTGCTTCAGGAGCAGTATTTTATCACTGTGGGTGCAGTACAAGGAGGAGGCGGCAACACGGATCCAGTTTACGTGAGTTTATTCAAGACAAAACAAAACAAACACTGGCAGTAGCACAGAGTGCATAACATTAACACAGAAACTCAGAAAAGCACAATGATAGACAAGAGTAGGGCTGCCACGATTAGTCGACTATTAAAATAGTCGACAACTAATTTAATAGTCGATGCGTCGTTTGTTTTTTACTTTCTTTTTCTCTTCAAACTGCTGCGTACTCACCTTTTACTGCTGCGTCTTCCTTTCTGTCAATGACGCACATACGCAGTAGTGATATGGGTAGCCCGTGGATGACGTCACAGGACGTTATATACAGACAGGCTCAAAAGAGTACCCGGCGATGGAGCTCAAAAGAGTGGGCCAAGATCATTTTAAGAGAATGAAAGAGAAACGTGTGCAATGCAATATCTGCAAGGCAAAATGTGCCTTCCACGGCAGCACAACTGCGATGCACGAGCACCTGAAAAGGAAGCTGTTGTGCCTGATTGTGACAATGATGAAGAGGGACCGTTATCTCGGTAAGCTAAATTGCTAGTTAGCTGCTAAACAGAGCGTAAACAGAGAGTTAACTTGCTGCTTTCTCATATTTATAGCTGTAAAAGTTAACATTAGTGATGAAGATTTGATTAATTAGCCTTAGCACACATTCATGTGTTTTCTGTAACGTTATAACAGTCATGTGTTTGAATAGCAATGCTAATGTTCTAACGTTACGTTTCAGTGCTATGTTTACACTTTATGCTTAACAGTTAAATAATTGTTTGTTGCAACAAGCTGTATATTTCTTTAAAGGTTTAATGAACTATGATCTTAAATGTTTTATTTTTAGTTAGCATATAGCTGAAATCTAATGACGGTTATATAATAACAGCTGCATTCTAGTGCAATAAGATGTATGTTTTATATTCAATTAACGTGTGATCCGATTAGTTGACTAATCGCAAAAATAATTGGTGATTAGTCGACTACAAAAATAATCGTTTGTGGCAGCCCTAGACAAGAGACACAAGCACGGCTTAAATAATGAGAATAATCAAATGGGCAAAAACACATAGGGCTGTGACTAACACAAGACAGGTGTAACATGTTAACTTATGAGGGCGAGGACAACAGGAAGCATGCACAACTGAGGCACATGGTGACTGAGGCAGGAGTGTGACAGGTATATTTTATTTTAACTTTTTTAGGTTTATTAAAAACTGATGTTTTAGCTTTATTTACACAGTTAGCTGGCGATTTTCTTATGATGTCCCAGGAACGTCATCCAGTCTTGACTCAGGGACATCATACAGTTGCGGTGTCCCTTGAATTGTATTATTTTATGTTATGTTATTAGTAGTTCCAGAACTTTCACTCTTAATATAAAATATACTGCTCCTGGGGTAACATAAATCGATGAAATTCCAAGGAATAATATAAATGTATATTCCCAGAACTAAATAATATGCTAGTTTGCTTAATGTATGCTTAAAGCATTTTGAAGGACACATTAAGCTCTAACATATTATGCAGTTCCAGGAACGTAACCCTATGTTGCCCTGGGAACATCATTCAGATGTGATGTTCCTTGAAAACATGTAGAAGTTTTAAATTACACAGTAAGATCAGTTTCTTCTGCTGTCCCAGGAACATCATCCAATTTTGGTATAAGGATCATACCAACTAAAAAATATTGTATTATCAATTACACATCCATTATTCACCATATAGAAACTAAACCTTTGAAGGGTTTTGTTGCAAAGCAGAGTGTGGACCATTTTGTTTTTTATCATATACACTGCTCAATAAAATAAAGGGAACACTAAAATAACACGTCCTAGATCTCAATGAATAAAATATTCCAGTTTAAAATCTTTATTTATTGCATAGTGGAATGCGTTGTGAACAAAATAATTTAAAAATGATCAAAATTATCCCATGGTGGTCTGGATTTGGAATCATACTCAAAATCTCATTCCACCCTCATGGAGTCTGTTTCTGACAGTTTGAGCAGAAACATGGATATTAGTGGCCTGCTGGAGGTCATTTTGCAGGGCTCTGGCTCTGCTCCTCCTGTTCTTCCTTGCACAAAGGAGGAGGTAGCGGTCCTGCTGCTGGGTTGTTGCCCTCCTACAGCCCCCCCCCCCATGTCTCCTGGTGTACTGGCCTGTCTCCTGGTATCTGTTCCATGCTCTGGACACTGTGCTGACAGACACAGCAAACCTTCTTGCAACAGCTCGCATTGATATTGCCATCCTGGATGAGCTGCACTACCTGAGCAACTTCTGTGGGTTGTAGACATCGCCTCATGCTACCTCTATGGTGAGAGAACTGACAGAATGCAAAAGTGACCAAAACATCAGCCAGAAAGGATAAGAACAGAGAAAAGGTCTATGGTCACCACCTGCAGAACCACTCTTTTATAGGGGTTGTCTTTTTAATTGCCTCTCCTTTCTACCTGTTGTCTGTTCCGTTTGCACAACAGCAGGTAAAATTGATGCACAATCAGTGTTGCTTCCTAACTGGACAGGTTGGTTTCACAGAAGTGTGGTTGACTTGGAGTTACATTGTGTTGTTTAAGTGTTCCCTTTATTTTTTTGAGCAGTGTATATATTATGGTTCGATTTTGCACACAGAAGAAATTTGTGTTATATATGATCATTAATACCACATATAGTTGAGAAATAAAAATGCATTTTTCATTAGTGTTTTTTTTTTTTCTTTTCAAAATCTCTTTCCAAATGTGTTCTAAACAGATATGCAGCATTTTATATATGAAACTTTCATCCATAAAATGTATCAATTGAATTAAGAATTTAAAATGTATAAAATCTATTTGTTACATGCTTTGTCTCCCATGCACAGTAAAAACACTGATGTATTACGATGAATTACTGTGTAAATTAATTAATTAAATTTTTTTCTCTACACTCAGGAAATGGTGAATAATACTGGAATAGGACTGGAATACTGTGCTGTGTGAAGAGAAAAGGAATACGAAAAATGAAAGACAAAATAAATTCAAGGTTGATGCACATATTGTAAAGAGAGAATCATGAGATGTTCATCTTGTTTTATTAATTATTCCAGATACATAATGCTCCATATATTAACTAGCACAAATCATCCTTCAATATACAGTAATGCTTGAAAGTTTGTGAACACTAACATTTTCTATATTTCTGCAGAAATTTAACATAAAACGTCAGCAGATTTTCATACAAGTCGTAAAAGTAGATTAAGCGAACCAATCAAACAAATAAGCCAAAGGTTACATTTAGACCTTAATTGAGGAAACTGATCCAGGGGGTCTAGTGAATGGCCTAATTAACTTAAAGAGCAGGGATAGCAAATTTACAACACATTTAAGGACATTTCTGTGGACCTGGAATATGAGCTGCTGATGCTCAACAGGATAAAAAAAGTTACAAAACTATCTTTTAAGAGTTTGGACTTAACCAATTCAGTCAGCCAAACTGTACAATAGGAGGAAATTCAAGATCATTCATACTCTCCACCAAGTGGCTGACCTCATACCAAGACCAGGACACGTACCATATTTTCCGGACTATAAATCGCTCCGGAGTATAAGTCGCACCAGCCATAAAATATGTTTTTTTCTTCTTTATTATGCATAAGTCGCACCTGAGTATAAGTCGCATTTTTGGATGAAATTTATTTCATAAAGTCTAACACCAAGCACAGACATGCCATTTGGAAAAGTAATTT
>BRDA01011351.1:1075-49185 GCA_036984385.1 Crenuchus spilurus | reverse complement strand
CCCCCCCCCCCCCCCCCCCACATGATACCATAGTTTTGGCACTGTGTGCAGCTGCCAAGTCCTGTTGGAAAAAAAGAAGTTTGCATCTCCATAAAGTTGGTCAGCAGCAGGAAGCATGAAGTGTTCTAAAACTTCCTAGTAGACAGCTTGGACCTCAGAAAACACAATTGACCTCTGGTAAGTTTTCCTTTGGAAATCAAGGTCCCAGAGTCTGGAGGAAGAGAGGAGAGGCACAGAAACCATGTTGCTTGAGGTTCAGTGGAAGTTTCCACAGTCAGTGATGGTTTCAGGTGCCATGTCATCTGCTGGTGTTGGTCCATTGTGTTTTCTTAGGTCCAAGGTCAATGCAGCCGTTTACCAGGAAGTTTTAGAACACTTCATGCTTCCTGCTGCTGACCAACTTTATGGAGATGCAGATTAAATTTTCCTACAGGACTTAGCACCTGCACACAGTGCCAAAGCTACCAGTACCTGGTTTAAGGACCATGGTATCCCTGTTCTTAACTGGCCAGCAAACTCACCTGATCTTAACCCCATAGAAAATTTTCTGAGATACTGAATTTGGGATTTTTAATAGTTGTAGTTATAATCATCAAAATTAAAAGAAATAAACATTTGAAATATATCAGTCTGTGTGTAATGAAGGAATATAATATA
This sequence comes from Crenuchus spilurus, assembly GCA_036984385.1. Taxonomy (NCBI): domain Eukaryota; kingdom Metazoa; phylum Chordata; class Actinopteri; order Characiformes; family Crenuchidae; genus Crenuchus; species Crenuchus spilurus. The sequence goes on along the minus strand of BRDA01011351.1, from coordinate 48,528 downwards.
AAATTTTCACTTTTTGAATGGAATGGAACTTTTTCATGATATTCTAATTTTATGACCAGCACCTGTACTTTTTGCCACTCACAGACATGTAATATTGGATCATTTTCCTCAATAAATACATTGCTGAGTCTTATATTTATTTACAAATAAATATAAATATTTATTATATATCTCATTTATTTGATTTTGTTCTCTTTATCTATTTGTAAGACTTGTGTGCCAATCTGATGAAGTTTAGGGTCAGATGTATGCAGAAATTTAGAAAATTCTAAATGGAAATGGAAATTGGTACAGAATTTTGGTTGGTACACGATTTTGGCAGTTCTGGCCTGGTAGTTAGTGATCTGGTCTTGTGACTGAAAGGCCACTGGTTTGATCCCTGAACAGATAATTATTGAAGTGCCCTTCAGCATGGCACCTAATGCCCCCAACTGCCCCCTGGGCACCATGAATAGGGCTGCCCACCACTTTGGGCACATGTTCTCACAGCCTAGTGTGTTCAGATGGGTTAAATGCAGAGGTCAAATTTTGTTGTGTGCAATCACATTAACAAAAGTTTAATCTAATGTAATTAGCTATAAGACAAAAATTTCCTGCAATGCATAGCAGCCCACATTCTTCAGCAGAACAGAATTAAATTAAGCAAAAAATCTGAATTGTGAATGGTCAAATTCTACATATTTCTTCTCACAAATATACGTAAATATATGTCAATGATTTTAAATTTTATTTACAAAGAACTGCAATGAAAATCAAATGAAAATACAAATGAATAAAAAATGTTACTTAAGCACTTGTAACTGAGTAAGCTACTAGCTTACTAGCTGTTTAAGGACTATCCACAGCAATTGCAACATTTCACATCACATACATTCAAATATATAACCATATGTTTTCAGACAGGTCAAACTGCAAAGGAAAATGCTTTCTTAAATGGTACAAGAACATCCTTATCATTGCATCACCTTTTTAGACTGCAGAATTTTGAGTATAACATGTTTGATCTCAGTACACTGCAGTGCATATATGACAGGGTTCAGAAGTCCTGGCATGATGTGGAAGAGCAGGATAGCTGCTTTCCTGTAGTCTCCAACACCAGGGAAACGGTGGAGTATGATTGTAATAACTCCAGATAACCACATAATCAAATAGGTTGTCAAGTGTGTGCTGCAGGTTTTTAAGGCCTTACTGTTCAGGGTTTTGTTTTTACTAGTAATGCAGACAGCTGCTATTTTAGAATATGTAAGTACAATGCAGCCCATGGAAGCTCCAACTATAAGTGCTGTGTAAAACAAACCATATATATTATTAATGTAAGGATTCTCACATGACAGTTTGAAAAGTGATGCATTGTCACAGAATGGATTGAGTATAAGTGTTCCACAGTGATTCAGCCGTATTGTGAGACCTACCAGTGAACAGACAAGGAGTAATGCCACAATCCACACTGATGCAGTCAGTTTAGCCACCATTTTAGTAGTCATAATAGTTGTATAGCGCAATGAATTACATATTGCTAGATATCTGTCAAAGGCCATAACCATGAGTATTGTATAAGAGGCAGCAGCATAAGTATGATGACAGAAAGCTTGAGCAACACATTCAGTATAACTGATGTAGCGTTCAGATGCTGGTCTTAAAAGATCCATCAGCAACCGAGGGACCACAACAGAGTTTCCAAACACATCATTAAAGGGAAGATTGCAGAAGAGAAGGTACATGGGTTCATGTAGTCTTCTTTCAAACGTTATGATCAGCACAATTCCAATGTTAGACATGAGAATGGTCACATAGACAATAAGGAAGAATATAAATGTTGGATACATGTATGTCTCGGAGACAACAAGTCCCTCCAGTTTCAGAACAGGGCTGTTGTATGTCAGGTTATCCATTGAGAAATGATAATGTTTACAATAAAGAAGTATCAGAAAGGTTAATTCAGCTCAATCAAAAATCAGGACATTGTATATCCTTTGATATATTTCCAAAAAATAGTACAGCCTTTAAATATATATATTTTTTAAATATCTGGCTATTTTTAAAAAAATATCCTTCACTTCAAAATTCAAAATCAAAACATTTTAATTATGCATTAATGTTTTTAAGGTAACACACACATATTTAAGTAAACACAGGGTGTATTTCCCTGTGTAATTGCAAGACTTTACATGGTAGTACAAAAAGACTGTAGAAAATAATCTTAATGTTGCTACAATATGGCAATGATATGAACAAAAATCTGTATGCCTGGCCAACCATCCTTTCATTTATATTTGACTCTATAGAGCTCATGGGACTTCTGAAGGAGATGTGTGTTTGTGCCACACAAACCTGGATGTGAGGTCATCTAGATCAGTTGTTCAGTTATGTCATCAAACACATTGGCTTTTGGTAATTGCCATGTTAATGTCTGGTTATTTGTAAAAAGTGGTTTCTGTTATTTTAGGACATTTTAAATTGCTTTGGGAATAATCAATGCTTGTACAATGACTGAGATCAATTTCCCTCTTTTTTCTGTTTCAAAATAACTTTTATTTCATTTTTTCATTTCAATAAACAATCTGACCCAAGAGAAATTTGTTTTCATAACACTGACTGCTCTTAATGTATTTGGAGCATCTAAAAGCTTTTAGCACAGAAAATCTTATGTTTTTGCATAATTGTAAATTCACTCCTAGGAATAGTTTTTCATGTCAAAGCATGAGGTTGTTGGCCTTGTTAAGAGGAGACATACAGCAAACTCTCTAACCATTGACAAGCCATTTATATAATATGCTGTTGGTCCACCCTTTGCTGCCAAAACAGTTCTGACCTGAAAGGGTCAGGAAATTGAAAAATAAAATAAAAAAGCATAAAATTACATTTGCAGGAATGCTATATGTTTATTTTTATTTTATACTAAATTATGATTGCACCATATTGAATCAAATTGACTGTTAAATTTAGTGAAAAAAGATCATGTAAAGTGAAAATCACCAGGTTGTAAAATGCAGATAGATGGGTGCACAGAGAAAAAAACAAAACAAAACAAAACTGAATGTTCCCATTTGAATTTGTGCCACAGAAATGAAAAGTAGGATGCTATGCCACACTACCCATTACATCACTAGGACTGTACACAACTGATGAACCTGGCAATCTTTGCCAAACACACATATTTAGAAATTCAGCTCAGCCGCAACACAGGAGCAGCCCCTTAATAATCCAAACCATTCGAATTGTGATTAGACTTGTAGGTAACACTTTATAATAACTTTCATTAATAGCTCATTAACTAATGATTAATAACTGAACAAATCATTAGTTCATAAGAATTTAATTAACAAATGATTTTCTAATGATATACTAATGATTTGTTAACATTTGCAAAAATGAATACAATCCTTATTAACTACATGACCTGTCAATTATAAACATTTGTTCATGTTCAAATTCTCATGAATTATTTGTTCACAGATATTAATCATTAGTTAATTGCTTATTAATGAAAGTTATTATAAAGTGTTACCGACTTGTATTATGGGATCTACTTCCTAGGTTTCCCATCAAATTAAATTAACACACATCTGTCAGCCAATCAGAAAAAAGTAAGGATGCACGAACAATATGTATCACAAGCAATATGTAACATTTGGCTGAATACTGAACACAGTTCTTCATTTATATAAATGTTCTTCATTTTCATTAAAATACAGAAAATAGTTACAAATCTAGTTAATAAAAATAATTATTGTAGTCAGGATGAATGTATGAATATATGTATTTTAATAAGTTGGTTTGATAACATGACTTTAATTGATAATTTTATATTTATATATAAAACAAATGTTAGAAAAAATACATAAAGATAAAGATAATAATATATGAATATGTCTGAAGATGCATGTATGTTACATTATTACTGATATATAATTTAAAAACATTAAAAAATATCATGAAAATGACTACAATGAGTCAAATTGATGTTTTGTGTGTTTAATGTGGGTGTCATTGGCTACAAACAATTAAACATACAGGATGAGGTGTACAAAGTGAAACACTTTCAGACATCCCATGAGCTTTTCAGAGTCAAAAATAAATAAAAGGATGGCTGCCCATGCATGCCGAGTTCATATCATTGTTATACTGTAACAACATTGAGAAAAGATTATTTCCTACTAACCATACTTTTTCTACTATCATGTAAAGGCTTCTTAATTACACAGGGATATATACCCTGTGTGTATATTTAATACTTGTATATTGCATTAATATAGATAATGGTTACTATGATTTTTTTAATGATAGAAACAGAGTAGATATCTCCTAAAATATTACATAAAATATATTTAAAGAAACATCCAAAGCTATAAAAAGCCCTGAATTAACATTTCTAATATATCTTTATTTTAAACAGCTGTCAGCATTTCTCAATGGATAACCTGACATACAACAGCCCTGTTTTGCAACTGGAAGGACTTGTTGTCTCAGAGAAATACATGTATCCAACATTTCTATTCTTTCTTATTTTTTATGTGATCATTCTTATATCTAACATTGGAATTGTGCTGATCATAACATTTGAAAGAAGACTACATGAACCCATGTATCTTCTCTTCTGCAATCTTCCCTTTAATGATGTGTTTGGAAACTCTGTTGTGGTTCCTCGCTTAATGATGGATCTTTTAAGACCAGCATCTGAACGCTACATTAGTTATATTGAATGTGTTGCTCAAGCTTTCTGTTATCATACGTATGCTGCTGCCTCTTATACAATTCTTATGGTTATGGCCTTTGACAGATATCTAGCAATATGTAATTCATTGCGCTATACAACTATTATGACTCCTAAAATGGTGGCTAAACTGACTGCATCAGTCTGGATTGTGGCATTACTCCTTGTCTGTTCACTGGTAGGTCTCACAATACGGCTGAATCACTGTGGAACACTTATACTCAATCCATTCTGTGACAATGCATCACTTTTCAAACTGTCATGTGAGAATCCTTACATTAATAATATATATGGCCTGATTTACACAGCACTTATAGTTGGAGCTTCCATGGGCTGCATTGTACTTACATATTCTAAAATAGCAGCTGTCTGCATTACTAGTAAAAACAAAACTCTGAACAGTAAGGCCTTAAAAACCTGCAGCACACACTTGACTACCTATTTGATTATGTGGTTAACTGGGTTAATCATGACCATCCTCCATCGTTTCCCTGGTATTGGAGACTACAGGAAAGCAGTTGCCCTGCTCTTCCACATTGCCCCAGGCATTTTGAACCCTGTCATATATGCACTTCAGTGTACTGAGATTAGACATGCTATACTGAAAATTCTGCATTCAAGAAAGGTGATGCCATGATTATGTTCTTCTACCACTCAAGAAGGCATTTCCCTTTGCAGTTGTGACTATAATTTGTTATAATAGCTGTCAATGTATGTATTTTTGATTCTTTCTATATGATGCAAATGTTATGTCAATAGATCCTTAAACACAGGTTGATAGAAGCTACTAAATCACTGCCTAATTCAAGTCTATGTGTGTGGACAGAAACTGTACACATTTATCATTCCAAAGTTACAATTTAATTTCAAGTACAAACTTATTTAATAAAATATTTTGATGCATTCTGTAAATGCAATAAAAACTTAAATCTATTGTTTTTTTTAATTCACTTAATTTTTTATTTAACATTCATTTTTTTGACCTTTATTTCACAGACAAAATGACAAAAAAAATTTCAATGAATTTTCAGTTATAAATTAAATTCTATTTGTTAAATATAACAAAATATAGAAATTGATGCATGCAACATACAAGAAAACATTGGGACAAAATGTGATGGAAAATTGCAGGTAAAACTGTTTTGGAAATTCCACATTTAGCATCCAACTCCTAACATGTGAAGTCATCAAGACTGAGTGTAAGAGGAGCATTCACCAAAGCCATAGGCTGTGTCTGAAATGTAAGAAAGGCTGGCTACTTTGACTGTAGTCTGAAGCAAAAAAACATGGTCATGTCCATGTCGAATGTTTACATAAGAAGCTGCATTTTAACACTGTTTGATCAGTTTTTGTAGATACACTAAAGCCCAATTTATACTTATATTATACAGCACCAAAGTTGCCTGTGGCATAGCCTGTACATGTTGCATCCCATAGCATGCATTTATACTTCTGTGTCTGTGGTGCGTTGCAATTGTACGGCCAAAACACTAGGTGGTTAAAGATTTCTATGCCACTGGGTTGAGCTCCTTAGTGTATTGTATTGACTTCCTCTGAGTAGTATGAGGATCATAGAGATTGGCCTTAAGTGATAGAAGCAAGCTGTCAGTATTTGTATTGATGTCTACTGAATGTATTTTAAGTTGGTTACAAATGCCTTTATTTCAACACTGCCTTATAAGGCACCTACTTTGGCAGTAAGGTATCAAAACATCAACTTTCAAATCTCTGACACAGATTTAGACTTTCTAAGGAGGAATGAGTTGTGGTTCATCACTTTGGGCCAAACTTTGCAAGAGATTTGTCAGTCAGTTAAAATAAAATCTGCAAAGTTTGCAAAAAAATGTAGGTCTTCAACCATCTACAGTTCATAATATCATGAAAAGATTTGGGAAGTGTGGGCAAAATATTCTTGCATAAAGGCCTAGGGTGGTGTCGGGAGTGAAATATGGCAGACACCTGCAGATAAAGAATAATAGGATTTAACAAAGATTAAAGGGTGATTACATAAGTCAATATGCAGTCCTAAGTCAATAATCAAGCAGAGCAAAGCACATGAGGTAAAGGGTGTAAGCACAAGAATAGTCAGAGTACAGGCAGGAGACAATAAACAACATAGGAACATAGCAATAAGATAATGGCTAATATAAGATATAGTGCAAACAAAGATCAAGGGCAGAATAATCTAGGATGCATAATAGGGCTAAATGCTAACACAGTTAGGATGCCACTTAAAGCTATAACAGACAAAGACAAAGTCAGGGTCAAAAATGCAGAAAAGGATCCATACATGAGAGTTCAAAATACTTAGGTAAGTCCTGATAGAGCAACAGATGGGTTGGCAATACTTAGCAACAAGGGTTTCAATTCTCTTAGTACATATAGGCCTATCTAAATTATAGGCAGGTGTTTGAGATCAGATAGGAGCCCTCTGAGAGATGGATGATGATTGGCTGGAAAAACCAGAGAAGTACAAGGTGCATGTTGGGGAATGAAATTCTGTAAAGACTACAGAATTTCTCCATCATGACATATAACTGGTTCTCCAACAACTAGAGAATCTGATGTATGTGGCCTACTTGCTCCCCAAGGGACAAGCTATAAATAAGCAAGTTTGTCAACATAGATATAGGTTTACTGGTCAAAGGCCTTTGGCAGCACCTCACATTAGAATGGCTAAAGGAACGAAAATTGTCATAACAACAAAAACCCCTGTACCCCCACTTTGAGTCACTTAACCCCTATTGTTATGCTGATGATAGTTGTTGAGAGTGGCTTTATTGTGTCTGTTTTATCGCTGCAAGGAATGTGTGTGTGTGTGTGTGTGTGTGTGAAAAAGAGAGAGAGCAACAAAAAGCAAAATATCCAGTGATAGTAAAATGTCTCTGTGATAAAGTGGATGTGAAAAACTTCTTATTACGTGTGTGTGTGTGTGTGTGTATATATATATATATATATATATATATATATATATATATATATATATATATATGTATATATATTCTTGTCTAAAATGTTGCGTGATCAGTAGCAAAGCCAAGGCTGAATATCAAATGTCTCCCTACACCCTACACCCTTCATAGGGCACAATCTGTCACAAAAAAAAAACAGTTATTGCACTCACATTTTTTCGATTAATTTATTTTTAATGAGCTATAAGGTTCAAGGTTTCCTGTTGGATGAGTGTCTAATTAATATCTGTGTAATAAATTTTATTATTTGTGATGTGTGCTATGTAGGGACACTGCCCAAGCTCCTCTACTTGACTGGCACAACCAGCCCTATTCATAAATATGACGCACATAAATGGGTCAGGTATCTGTACTTATATTTCTTTATTTTAATGTCTAAATCGGGACTACAAGTGTTGACAGAAACAATATAACAGTTTATTAAATATCCGTTCTAAATATCAGTTTTTTTTTGGAGTTGTGTGTTAACATTAACAAATAGCATTAATAATTTTTTATTTATTATAGTAGGTCATTTATAAATGATTATGATGTGCTGTGCTGAGACAGACCATTTTGGGAGTGTACATTCTCAACATGGCACTGCAGAAGACCAGTGTTGAGTATTCCTAAATAAATCAATCCTAAAATAAAGTTAAATAAAATAAATATATTCATTCTCATTTGTTTTTATTTGATTTCCGTGACAGTGATCAGAGTCTGCTGCATTTGTCATTTACAAGAATTAAGCATTACCAAAATCATTTAGAATGTTTTTAAATAAAATAAACCAATAAACCATTATTGTATTAATAATCAGTAACTGAACAGGACAGTTAACAAAAACACTGTAGTTGATGACACAACTGAGAACACATGAGGTAGTTAATTACACATACAGGTTGGTGCACAAATTCTGACACTCCTTCAGAAGTCCCCTGAGCTTTTTAGACTCTAATATAAACAAAAGCATGGCTGACCAGACATAGTTTTATTAATATTATTGTCACACTGTAATATTATTGAGATGTTATTTTCTACAATCTATTTCTACTACTATGTAAAGACTTCTTAATTACACAGGGACATATACCCTGTGTGTATGTGTAATACATGTCTATGGCATTAATACAGATAATGGTTACTGTGCATTTTTTCAATGATGGGAACAGATTGGATATCACAAAACATTCGTTATCAATGAAAAATATATATTTGAAGAGACATGAAAAGATATAAAAAGCACTGATCTGACCATTCTAACAACATTTTATTCCAAACAGTTGTTATAATTTCTCAATGAATAACCTGACGTACAACAGCCCAGTTTTGCAACTGGAGGGACTTGTTGTCTCAGAGAAATACATGTATCTAACATTTCTATTCTTCCTTATTTTTTATGTGATCATTCTTATATCTAACATTGGAATTGTGCTGATCATAACATTTGAAAGAAGACTACATGAACCCATGTATCTTCTCTTCTGCAATCTTCCCTTTAATGATGTGTTTGGAAACTCTGTTGTGATTCCTCGTTTAATGATGGACCTTTTACGACCAGCACCTGAACGCTACATCAGTTATTCTGAATGTGTTGCCCAAGCTTTCTGTTATCATACGCATGTTACTGCCTCTTATACAATACTCATGGTTATGGCCTTTGACAGGTATCTTGCAATATGTAATTCATTGCGTTATACAACTATTATGACTACTAAAATGGTGACTAAACTGACTGCATCAGTCTGGATTGCGGCAGTAGTCCTTGTGTGTATATTAGTAGGTCTCACAATACGGCTGAATCACTGTGGAACACTTATACTCAATCCATTCTGTGACAATGCATCACTTTTCAAACTGTCATGTGAGAATCCTTACATTAATAATATATATGGCCTGTTTTACACCATGCTTGTAGGTGGTGCTTCAATGGGCTGCATTGTACTTACATATTCCAAAATAGCAGCTGTCTGCATTACTAGTAAAAATAAAATGCTCAACAGTAAGGCCTTAAAAACATGCAGCACACATTTGACTGCCTATTTGATATTGTGGTTATCTGGATTTGTCATGCTCGTACTCCATCGTTTCCCTGGTGTTGAAGACTACAGAAAAGGAGCTGCCCTGCTCTTCCACATTGCCCCAGGCATTTTGAACCCTGTCATATATGCACTTCAGTGTACTGAGATTAGACATGCTATCCTGAAAATTCTGCATTCAAGAAAGGTGATGTCATGATTATGTTCTTGTACCACAAAAGAAGGCATTTCCCTTTGCAGTTGTGACCATAGTTTGTTATAATAGGTGTCAATGTATGTATTTTTGATTCTTTATAAATGACAAAAAATATATGATGCAAATTATGTCAAGGCATCCTTAAACACGGTTGATAGTAACTAGTTGAAAGTAAATTTTTTTAATTTTTAATTTAAATAAACAGAAATAATACACTTTTGTCATTCTCAAATAACAATTTAATTTTAAGTACAAACTCCTTACATGAAAGGTTGGGACACTTTCTGTAAATGCAATAAAAACTTGAATCTGTTATTTTTAATTTACCTTTTTTTCTATTGAACTTTTATTTTATTGAACTTTTAACAGACAAAAAGACAAAAAATAGTTTCAGGGTTTCAATAATGAACTTAATTCTATTTGGTAAATATAACAAAATGTAGAAATTGATGCATGCAACACACTTGAAAACGATGAAACAGAAAATTGCTGAAAATAACAAGTAGCTGCTAATTGCAGAACCTATTCTGATGGTTCCACAATTAGCAATCAACTGGTAACATGTGAAGTCATCATGTGAAGTCATCAAGATTGAGGAGCATTCACCAAAACCTTAGGTTGTGTCTGAAATGTAAGAAATGCTGCCTACCTGGACTATATTTCAAAGCAAGAATACATGAAATCATGTCCATATGGAATGTTTACAAGGAAAGCTGCTTTTTAAAACTTTGTTTGGACAGACTTTACATTAAGCACTAGAAGCAAGCTATCAGTAATTAGGCAGTGTATTGATTAAAAATCTGGGAAATCAGGACAAACTATTGGTGCAGAAATCACTGGTGAATATACATGATCATCAAGCCTTCAGGCTGAAACTGTCATGCTGCCATAAAGAAACTGTATCATGCCAAATAGAAGCCCTATATTAATTTTGTACAGAAATACTGGTGCATTTTCTATGGCCAAAGTCATATGAGATGGACAAAAAGATGGAGAAAATATATTCTGTGGAGTTCACATTTCCAATTCCATTTTCTACAGCCAATTTCACAGCAAGGAGCTCCCTATCCCCAGTGTAATTGTGTTCTGCCTAGATGAAGGAATGTGAATAGAATGCAAAAGAATGAGTTTCCTGGTTGGGCCCAAACACTGGGACAGCACCACCCCTTTGTTTTACTCAGAGGCATCTACCTTGATGATATATGCTTCTTCAAAGTCAGGCAACTGGAGAATCAGAGGGGATTGTAGCCACATCTTAAGATTATCAATTGCAACTAATTTCCCACAAACCTCCAGAAGGAGTTGGCAAATCCAGGAACTGCTAGGCTAGCCAGAGTGTGTTATAGCTTTGATCAGTCCTGTTAAGGTTTAATCTATTAATCTATCTATCTAAGGTTTAAGCTATTAAGCTTGAATTTTTGATGGGTCCATGGTACCTTTTATGACCATCAACTCCAGGAAGAAGATTCTGTTCACATGGAACTCATATTTCTCTATAATTACATATAGTAAGTTCTCCAACAATTGGAAAATCTGATATATGTGGCCTACAAGTTCCCTGGGGGACATGCTATAAATATGGATGTTGTCAAGTTAGACATCGGTACACTGGTCAATGGCCTTTGGCAGCACCACATTAATTAACTGCTGGAAGACAGTTGGTGTTTTAAGTCTAAGCGGCATCACATTCTACTCATAATGCCCTGTAGGCATGATGAACGTCATCTTCCATTCTTTTCCTGTCAGATGTGGATCAGAGTGTAGGTACTATGTAGGTCCAGCTTAGTAAAAATTATGGCCTGCTGTAATGCCGCAATAGCTGATATCAGAGGCAGGGGATATTGTTCCTTAATGATGAAGCTATTGAGGCATCAAGTAATCTATATGTAACATCCTGCCTGTGTTTGGTCTTGTATTGTGTGCCTGTCCCTTTAAGTTCTGTCCTGTCTAGCCCCACCCTGATTGTTTCACCTGCTCCCTATTAAGTATTGTGTGTATATATACCCTTCTGTTTCTGTCTTTGGTTGCTAGTTGTTAGTCGTTGTATGGTCAGTGTTTTCAGGTTGTGGGTTCACTTTGAACACTATTAAAACATCAGTTACTCATTTCGTCCTGCATTTGTGTCATCATTCTGGAACCCTGAAGACTGGATCTGACACTATACAAGGGCATAAGCCCCCATCTTTCTTAGCTATAAAAAAACAATTGTCTTTGATGTAGAGGTTAAAGGTTGAATAAACATAATTCTAAATCCTCCTTAATGTAGTTGTCCATTGCCCTCCATTCCAGGGTAAAGAGTGCAAATAACCACTCACTGGGGAGGGGAGATTGTCCCCAGAAGGATGTTGATGGTATAGTCATAATCCCTATGGCATGGGTGGAACTGGGCTTTAGCCTGACTGAAGACATCCTTAAGGTCCCAGTATTCCCTCGGCATCCATGGTCCATTCCATGGTCAGATGCCACAGGAGCTACAGGGTCAAGAGGAGACTGTGGTGGCAGCAGGTTTTCCAAACAGTGACCCCTGCATTGTAGGCCCTAGGCATATACAGTACTTTTTATATATTATTTCTTATTTAATTATCTTTTCTTTCCTTTTCCTTTTGAATGTTCACTTTATTTTTCCTTTCTCTCTTTTTCCTTATGTTTTACTTTAAGCCTTCTTTCAGTTGTTCTTTGTAATCTGTAGCTCTCTATTACTTTTTGTTTCTCTTTCTTCTCTTTTGGAGCGACAGCTCTCTTTAGGTTTAATTCTTTCTCCTGTTTCTTTTTGTCTACTTGAGTGTAGCATGCCCCCCACGAACCAGGCTGAGACTTTACTGATGGTTTTATGATGTTTTATTGCGCTATAGATAACCATGTGTCACGTAAAGTGAGTTCAATAAAGTTATTGTGTATTGACGGATTGGGGCATGCGCACAAGTTACATGGTGTCAGAAGTCGAGCTGATTAACCCCACTCGTGAACAAGTCTGAGTTTGTCGTCATGGCTAAGTTTTCCCCTCCCGAACCGCTGGATTTCTCACGGCCAGAGGTCTGGCCGGACTGGAAGCAGAGATTTTCCCGCTACAGAGTATCGACCAAACTTACAGAGGAGGACGAGATGATTCAGGTCAGTGCATTGATTTATTCAATGGGAGCGGAGGCGGAGCACATCTTTAAGTCGTTCACTTTCGCTACTGCGGGGGATGAAGATAAGTATGACGTGGTGCTTGAGAAGTTTAATGAACACTTTATTCCAAAACGAAACGTCATATTTGAGAGATCCAAATTTCACTCCAGAATGCAGTTAGCAGGCGAAAGCATGGAGACTTTTATCAGGCAGCTTTACGAGCTGGAAGAAAATTGTGACTTTGGAGCACAAAAAGAACAGCATCTGAGAGACAGAATTGTCATTGGAATCCGTGATAAAGGCTTGTCTCAGAGACTTCAGATGAAAGATGACTTAACATTGCAACGTGCAATTGAATTGGCAAGACATTTTGAACTAATTAAAGGACAGAACCACGAACCATCTAGCACTGTAGATGCAGTTAAATCCTTTAAATGGAAAGGAAAGAAAGAATATCACAGCAGTGCATTAAAAACACACAAACAGAGAGATGAGAATATAAAGAAATGTAGCCGATGCAACAGAGAACACAGTAACGGTACAGAATGTCCAGCAAAAGGAAAAAAGTGCAAGAAATGCAAGAAAATTGGACATTTTGCAGCAGCATGTTACACAAAGAGTGTGCAAGAGCTGACCGTAAATGAGTGGAAAAATTAAAATGATGAAGAGCTATTCTTTCTGGGCTCACTCACTGAAGATAAAGCATTAGATGAGGTCATCACAGAAGATGAGCCACCTTGGCACATCACACTGAACATTGGAAACACTCCAGTGACATTTAAAATAGACTCAGGGGCAGATACTTCAGTGATCACAGAGGCTACTTATGATGGTTTGAAGAACAAACCCAAACTCAAACCAGTCAAAGGACCACAACTTGACAGCCCAGGAGGCATAGTGACCACTAGGGGGCAGTTCATGGCCAAAATCAGAGCCCAGGTGAATAACAACCGGTGTGATTGCTACTTCAGGATTGTCGTAGTGAAATCACGTGGTGATAATCTTCTTGGCCGAGCCATAGCCGCAAAGCTAGGTCTATCAAACGTTCAACCTTAAGTGAAGTGAATGTTTTTAGTGACGTGGGCACCCTAAAGGGAGATCCTGTGAGAATTGTGCTTAAAGAAGGAGCCAAACCTTATAGCATAGCCACACCATGACGGGTACCTGTCCCTCTATTGTCTAAAGTAGAGGAAGAATTGAAACGAATGGAGTCATTGTGCATCATGGAAAAAGTCACCCAGCCAACACGATGGTGTGCACCAATGGTAGTTGTTGCAAAGAAAAATGGCAAAATCAGAATTTGTGTCGACTTAAAGAAGCTAAACGAAAGCGTGGAACGAGAAAAGTTCATTCTACCTACGATGGACGACCTTCTCCCCAAGCTTGCAGGGAGCACGGTCCTCTCCAGTCTGGACGCTGCTAGCGGATTTTGGCAGATTCCCCTGGAAGAGGACAGCGGCCTGCTGACGACTTTCATAACCCCACAAGGGAGGTACTGCTTTAAAAGATTGCCTTTCGGCATCACATCTGCACCCGAAATTTTTCAAAGGAAAATGTCAGAGCTTTTAGAAGGTCAACAGGGTATTGTAGTTTTCATGGATGACATCCTTGTTTTCGGTGAAACAAAAGAGCAGCATGATGAGAGACTCTGTAGAGTAATGGAGTCCATCAGAAAGTCCGGTCTCAAGCTCAACAAAGAAAAGTGCATATTCTCTCAGTCAATGTTGGACTTTTTAGGCCATGTAATAAATAAAGATGGCATTAGGCCAAATCTGGAAAGAGTTGCTGCCATCACAGAGATGAGTGCCCCAAAGAACATTGAAGAGTTGCGAAGGTTCCTGGGGATGGTTAATTATATTGGTCGTTTCCTGCCAAATCTGTCCACATGTCTCCAACCGGTGAATGAATTGTTAAAGTCTGACAGACAGTGGATCTGGGGTCCTCAACAGGAAAAGGCTTTCACTGAAGTCAAGTCACTTATCTCTTCAGCTCCGGTGCTAGCCTACTTTGACCCCCAGAGGCCAACGGTTGTTAGTGCTGGTGCGAGCAGCTATGGCCTTGGAGGATGGATTATTAAAGCCTGTAGCATTCTGTTCCCGCACATTGACTGATTCTGAACGGCGATATGCCCAGATTGAGAAAGAATGCCTGGCTGGTGTGTGGGCATCAGAACGCTTTTATCAATATCTGTGTGGCTTGGAGTCATATAAACTGTTCACAGATCACAAACCTTTGCTCTCATTGATCAATTCAAAAGATCTGGATATGACACCACTTCGCTGCCAGCGTCTCCTCATCCGACTGATGAAGTTCAACCCAGTGGCTGTGTATGTTCCCGGAAAAAGCCTTATAGTCGCAGACGCGCTGTCTAGGCAACCATTGCAGAGAACTAAGCCAAATGACCTGGAAAAGGAGGTTCAAGCATACGTGGATGCCATAGAGGAGAATGTCGGAGTGAGAAGGACAGCCCTGGAGCAAATAAAAGAACAAACTGAAATGGACAGTGAGCTGCAGAGCGTCCTTAATTATATAAAGGATGGCTGGCCCGATCACATTAAAAGTACATCTTTAACAGCAAAACCATATTTCCATGAGCGTGGTTCGCTGAGTGAGCTGAATGGAGTTTTGCGACGTGGAAATCAGATTGTCATCCCTCACAGCATGCGGGATAACATGCTACAAAAGATCCACCAAGGCCACCAGGGTCTGACAAAATGTAGGCAGCGCTATAAAAATGCTGTTTGGTGGCCGGGGATTGGCAGCAATGTCCGAGAACTCATCCAGTCATGTCAACACTGTAATATCAACCGGCCTAGCCAGCACAGGGAACCTCTACTCACTACACCGCTGACGGAGCTGCCTTGGCAGAAGATTGCAGCTGACCTCTGTGAGTATAATGGGAAAAACTACCTGGTCATAATTGACTATTTTTCAAGATGGCTGGAAGTTTTGGACCTCCCAAAGACAAACAGTGAAACAGTGGTTGCAAAATTGAAAAGCACCTTCAGCCGTTTTGGGATACCTGAAGAAGTACGGATGGACAACGGACCACAGTTCTCTGCAGAACAGTTCAGAAGGTTTGCTGCAGAGTTTGATTTTCAGCATGACACATCCAGTCCTTATTTTCCCCAGTCTAATGGCATGGCTGAACGAGCTGTCAAGACAGCTAAAGCTATTCTTAGACAAAATGATCCTCACCTAGCTCTCCTAAGCTACCATTCTACTCCAACGGAGCCAACACAAGAGAGTCCTGCTAAGCTTATGATGGGACGAAGCTTACGCACAACCCTGCCAACCCTCAAAGAAAACCTGAGACCAGCTTGACCAGACATTGAAATGGTGAGAAAGAATGACAAGAAAGCCAAACTGTCATATGAGAGATTCTACAACAGAAGACATTTGGCAAGACCACTCCCCCCTCTCACTTGCGGTGACCGTGTTCGCCTCAAAATTGATTGTGAGAAAACATGGGCAACAACAGCTGTAGTAAGGCAGGAGGAAGCAGCACCAAGATCTTTCAGTGTCCAGACACCTCAGGGTGACACACCAAGAAGGAATCGCAGAAATATTCAATTGGCAAACAAGGAACAAGCACGATCCTTCCAAACCAGGAGACTTTGAGATAATGGACCCAGAGACAGTAAACCCAGAAATGAACACTAACCAAGCACTGGGTAACCACTCCACATCACATCCTGGAGATCCTGTAGTAACCAGGAGTGGAAGGGTGGTGAAGCCAAATCGTCGTTATGTTAGTTAAGAGATGGATGGCACACAGGGCAGAATAATCCCTGCCTCCTCTCTCAAGAGGTTGTGGTAATCTACCCACTCCTCTTTAGTTAAGGAAGATGTTCACACTGTTTTCATCTTGTGATTACATTTAGTTGTGTTCTATAATAAAATAAAAAACTAAAATGGAACATTCCTGCTTTAGAGGGGAGATGTCACGTAAAGTGAGTTCAATAAAGTTATTGTGTATTGACAGATTGGGGCATGCGCACAAGTGTGTTTGAGCAGAATAAGAAAATAAAGAGACACGAGGTTGAAACCGAACCGAGCTGGTGTCTGCGTGCCTTATTAAGCTGTGCGTTTAGAAAAACGTTACACCATGAACCTTGCTTTCATCATACAGTACCAACCAATCAACCAATGTAAGATGCTTTGCCGCGCTTAACGACAGACTAACATTCAACTGCGCTAAACAGGTGTGCATTCAAAATAAAAGCATGAAAGGAAGTTGACTTTTTTATGACAAAATCACAATTAACCTTGTTCAAACAAAAATGTGCTTATGGTTACTTACACTCCCACCAAAATTATGAATAAAACAACAAATAATTTTCAACAACCATTTCTACTTTCTAATATGAGGATTAGTTTTTGCACAGGACGCTCTACAATAGAGAACTTATTGCTGCGTTGTCCTTTGCTATTCAGTCTCTTGTCTCCGAAACAGATTTTTACCCTTCTCACAAGTCCATCCTTGCTAATAACAGCTTCTAGGACTCTAGCAAGTCTCCATTCACCTCTGGGTAAAAGTTCATCAGTGTCCAGTACGACATCACCTACTTTCAGATTTCTTTTTGGTGAGTGCCAGTGCTGCCTGGCGATGAGGTTGTGCAGATACTCACACCTCCACCTGCAACAGAACTGCTCAGCCAGAAACTGCACATGACGCCATCTCTTTGCTCCATAGAGGTCCTCCTTTGGGAAGACTCCAGGCGGAGGCAGTATTGTGCTGGATTTCATGTGGAGCAGGTGGTTAGGGGTAAGTGGTTCTAAGCTGTCAGTATTGTTAAGGTTGTCTACAGTCAGTGGACGACTATTGACTGTGGCCATAGCTTCGTAGAATAAAGTCCTTAATGAAGCATCATTAAGTCTACCATGAGCAAGTGACAGAGTGGTGTTCAATACACTTCTAACAGTCTTTATCTGGCGTTCCCACACTCCACCTGCATGACTGGAGTGAGGTGCATTCATCACAAAGTCACATTGTTTTTGGGACAAATAAGTGTTCAGTCTTTGGGTATCTAGTTCTTTTAGGGCAGTTTTAAACTCATTTTGTGTAAAAACAAAGTTTGTTCCCTGATCACACTGAATTTGCCGTACTGCACCCCTTAAGGCAATAAAACACCTTAATGCATTAAGTGTTAGTGGATAAGTCGTCTAATAACTCAATGTGAATGGCACATGAGCAAAAACAGGTAAACAATAGTCCATACTGCTTGTATTGTTTTCTGCCTTCTGTAGTGATGAAAGGACCGAAACAGTCCATGCCAGTATATGTGAAGGGCAGAGAGGGCTCCACGCGTTCAGCTGGTAAGTTACTAATTCTCTGGCCCTCTGGAGCTCTGCGGAGTCTGTGACAGATGACACAATGGCGGAGGAATGAAGTGATAGTTCTGCTCATTCCGGGAATCCAATAGCCACTGGATCTGATCTCGTTTATAGTGAAGCCTTTTCCTTGGTGTTTCACTTTGTCATGACAGTGCGCTATTATAAGATTGGTCACATGATGCTCTTTTGGGATGACAACTGGATGTTTGAAACAGTCTCTGGTAGATGAAAGTCTCCCTCCCCACTTGAGCAGACCATCTGTGTCCATGAAAAGATCTAAGTGGAACAGTTTGTTGTGATGTGGGAGCTGGCTTCCTTTGTATAACAGTTTTATCTCTTTTCTATATGTTTGTTTTTGTACATCTTCAATGATGGAATGTACTGCATTTTCTTGTTCATTCACTGTTGCAGGTGCATTTGATTTTACACCCTTAGCCCTTCTTATAAGACGTGCTACAGCTTTGATTGTCTTGGACCATGATGAGAACTTTGACAAACGTTCTGCAAGGCTGAAAGTATCTGTAATTTTAGTTAACATTGTCTGTGTTTTACAAACTTCTGGATCTCCAATAGACAAATCAATCTGTACACTTGGTTTTGTGGGCAGTTCCCTCTCCCTGAGGAAGGAGGGACCAGTGAACCAGTCAGATGAGAGAAGTTCAGTGACAGTTTTACCTCTAGATGCACTATCTGCAGGGTTTTCTTCTGATTGTCTGATTGTACATAAAACCATTGCTGAGGGCTTGTGCTCTGTCGTATCTTTTGGACTCTATTTGCTACAAAAGTATGGAAACGACGTGCATCATTATTTATGTAGCCCAAAACTACTTTTGAATCAGTCCAAAAATACTCTTTGACATGAGCATAACAC
This sequence comes from Crenuchus spilurus, assembly GCA_036984385.1. Classification (NCBI taxonomy): domain Eukaryota; kingdom Metazoa; phylum Chordata; class Actinopteri; order Characiformes; family Crenuchidae; genus Crenuchus; species Crenuchus spilurus. The sequence goes on along the minus strand of BRDA01011351.1, from coordinate 29,309 downwards.
AGTTCATCTCTTAAAATGCTGCAGTGAGCTCCAGTCTGGGTATTGTAGTCATCTTAGTAGGGGAAACACGGGCCTTTGCTATTAATAGTGAACAGTGAATCTCCTCCTTAACGTTTATGGCTCTTAAATAGCTGCATTGTCCATAACCACTTGCACTTGCATCCGAGAAGTGGTGCAACTCTATTTCTTTAATCTCTCCAAAATTAGCTGGTAAATAACAGCGAGTTATGTTTACCTTGTCCAAGTTGGCAAAGTCACATTGCCAACTCTCCCACCTTGATTACATTACATTACATTGCATTTAGCGGACGCTTTTATCCAAAGCGACTTACAATAGTGGGAAAGTACAGATGCAAAAAAATAATACTAGAGTTGTACTAGTATTTACTAGTACTAGTATACTAGAATTAACATTTGATTTCGAATGCTGAGTGCATATCAGTACTCATGGGGAGTATTTGGGATCACTAGAGCAGGTGCTCTTTGAAGAGCTCAGTTTTTAGGAGTTTCTTGAACCCAGTGAGGGACATCTCTGCTCTAGTGGTGGTAGGCAGCTTGTTCCACCATCTGGGAACTACTGAGGAGAACAGCACATCTGGCAGGGGGTCGTCCCAGTTGATACCTTGGTGGCACATTTCCTGCAGAATCGTTTTCCTGTTTAACACATATGGTGCCAGGAAGCCAAGGGGGTCGTAGATGGATGCAACTGCAGATAAAATACCTCGACGTGTTGGGGGTTGGTCCTTTAACATGTCAAACTTGACACAGTCTTTCTCTATACTCCACCGAATGCCAAAGGCCCTTTCTTGTGGCATGTCTTTGAATGTTAAGTCCTTTGTTTTTGTCTCTACTGCACATTCAGATGGTGGGATGCTTTGTAGAACAGCAGGGCTATTTGAGATAAATTTATGTAGACGCAGTCCTCCTTGCGCACATATCTCTGTGGCCTCTTGTGCAAGCTGTATTGCCTTTTCCACTGTGTGTGTGCTTGTGACTCCATCATCCACATAAAAGTCCTTTTCCATAAACTCAGATCCCACAGGGTGTGTGTGATGATGCTCCTTTGCTAAGTACTTTAGTCCATAATTTGCACAGCCTGGGGATGATGATGCACCGAAAAGATGTACCTTCATTCTGTATACTTGTGGCTGTGTCTCTGTGTTGCCATTTTTCCACCACAGGAAGCGCAGGTAATCTCGGTCATACTGCTGAACATGAAACTGGTGAAACATCTTTTCTATATCGCACATCAGAGCAATTGGATGTTGCCTGAACCGTATAAGGATGCCTGTCAGATTGTTTATTGGTCTGGCCCTTGGAGAAGATGATCGTTCAGACTTGTACCACTGTGTTTGGCTGAACAATCAAATACGACACATAGTTTAGTGGACTTTTTAGGATGGTAAATACCGTGATGGGGTATGTACCACTGTTCACCTTGTCTTCCTTCTTTGTGCACCTCTTCAACGTCACCCCTTTCAATAATGTCTTTCATGTAACTTATATAGTCTCTTTTGTATTTCTTGTCTTTATTGAACTTACGCTTTAAGTGTTCGAGTCTGATTTCAGCAAGCATTTATCGTCTGGTAAGTGTGGTCTTTGTTTGAATGGTACAGGCATCTCCAAGTGTCCTTGATCATTTTTCCTTATTCCTTCATTGAGCTTGGCCAAAAACATGAGATCCTCTTGTGAGACTGTTTTGTCACTTGTCTTTGTGTCACAAGACCAGATCCTTACCACTAGGCCATGGCTGCCCCGGTCCTTGAGTGCTGGTGTGGAGCCTCCAACAATACTCCACCCTAAGTCAGTGCGAATTGCATATGGCTGGTTGCCTTCTCCTATTAGAACTTGTCTTGGAGCTAAAGTTCTGGGAGAGTTAAATCCAATAAGAAGTCCAACATCACAACTTAAGAGAGGTGGTATTTTATCAGCTATTTCTGCCAGGTGAGGCCATTGTTTTGCAGTTTCACTGGTGGGTATATTGTCATAGTTAACTGGGATGAAGTCTTTGGTGTATGAGGGGGGGATATCAATGCAAATGTCTGAGTCATATCTTCTCACACATAGTCCAGATACTCTGCAACTCTTAACAATGGAGTGGACACCCAGCATGGTAGTTAACTTTAGCTTTACAGGATGAGCGTCTGCTTGTAACTGTTTGCAAAGCTCTTCACTGACAAATGTGCTATCACTTTGTGTGTCTAATAGAGCGTACACTAATTGCTCTTTAGTGGGGCTCTGAACAGTTGATACCCATACAGGAATGATCATGAACATGTTACTTGACTGACCCACCTTGGTAACATTGAGAGCTGTGGCTGGTGTCATTACATTTGGAATGCTTGTAGCAGTGTTGACAGGATTTGGAGACCTTTCATTTGCTCTGTAATTGTCGTTGTGCAGACACGTAGGATGCCTTCCTTTGCAGATGTCACATGTGTGGCGATAGCGACAATCTTTGGCATTATGACCCACCTTTAAACATCCATAGCACAATTTATTGTCCTTAACATATGTGTGCTTCTCTTCCAGAGGCTTATTTGAGAAGTTTGGGCACTTTGACAACTGGTGATTTTCATCTTTGCAAAACATACAGGGTACATTTAACCTTGTGTTACTTTTTCTGGCCTTGTTTTGTTCAGGGGTTTTGTTGTGAAGACTTGAGTAGATCTATTTGGCTTAAAGTCCTTTGTTATCTTTTTGTCATGAGATGAGCTGCATGAATGGAGAGCGTATGCGGAAGTGACTAGGTTGCATGCAATTTCTGCCTCAACTACCACAAATTGTCCATGAAAGAGGGAAAATCCTTGCCGTCCATGAGTGTAATTGTGACTTGTCGATTCCAACGGGCTGCCAGCCAATCTGGAACTTTCTGCAACAACTTTTGATTTTCCTCACAGTCACTTAATATCTCTAGGACTTTTACATGTGGCATGGCTTGGAGACATGCATCAAGGAAGTCTGAAAATATCCTTAATTCTTCTGCATCCTTTGAACTTATTTTAGGCCATTTTGACAGTTTGTCTCTGAAAGCTCTTTGGATAACAAAGGGCTGACCATAACGTTGGTCAAGTTTTTGCCATGCATCCTTATATGCCTCTTCATCACTGCGATAAAATGTGCCTTCAAGACATTTTTATGCTGGGCCTGTGATATATCTTTTAAGCAAATGCAGTTTATCAGCAGGTGAGATGTCCTTGCATTCCACAAGTGAAGTGAATGATGCTTTCCATTCAATGTAGTTGATTGGATCTCCACTGAAAACTGTAGGCATGGGCACTGGAATTCTGTTTATAGCTATGCTGTTTAGGATTGCTTGGGCCAAGGGAATGTCTGTAGGAGGTGCTTGAGTGGCAACTTGAGGGTTTTAAATGTTAAAAGGATTTGTGTGGATTGACACATGGTTTTGTGGCATTGGTGAATGAGGTATACCACTAGAGGGTGCTGGTGCTTCATAAACAGATTGATGGTGAGGGAAGGGCATATCTCGAATTTGCTGATTGTCCATTTCCAAATTGACTTCTCGATCATAAATCTCAAACTTTGCATGAGCGACTTGAATTTCCTTTTCTGCCTTTAACCACTCAAGTTCAGATTTTTGTACATCTATGTCCTTTCTGTGATGCTCCTCCATGTATCTTATTTTTTCCCTTTGTTTAATTTCCACTTACATTATTTTATATTCTGCTTCATTTGCAGCTAGCTCAGCAGCTGCATCGATCCTTTTAGCTGCGATGCTTGAAACATCAGACTGCTTACTTACACTTGACAGAGAGGCTGTACCATAGATTGAGTGGGCATATTGGTGTGACAGGAGCAGATGAAGTCGTTGTTTTTCTCTGGTTGCATCAAACTCATCTATTGCTGCTATACGTTCATGTAGTATTTTCATAACGTCCTTTGTTACAGCTTCACACGAGTCCATTTTGCGTCTAGTGTCAGCAGATGGCGTAGTACGCTCCCTTATTTCATCGTACAGTTTCATCATGTCATTTAATCCCTTTTCAATATCATCTGTCATAACACATAACTCCGTTTTAGGCTTTCTCTATTTGTTCTGATTAGGCCTTTCCATTGTTCGTAGATACTCTTAAGTTTTTTATCTTTTCTAATCAGTTCATCTTTATTATATTCTAGCATTTTCTCCTTCAGCACACTAGGCCGCTCTGAAGGGCAATGTTAACTCAGCTGTAGCCTCCATTCTTTCTTTATGTTAAATAATGTCCTTTAATCGTTATCCTCGTTATCCTCTTGATGTAATAAGGCTCTTGTTTAATTTATTTTCGTCTGTAGCTTGTGTTAGCTCTTTAATGCTTTCTGTTTGCTTTAGCTTGTTAGCACTAGCCTTTAGCCTTGTTGCTTCTCTTCACTTCCCGTGCTGTTACCGTCATCGTTTATCCTTCACGGGCAGCTCGAAGTAGCGGAGAGGTGAAGCTCTTACTACAGCATGCCCCCCACAAACCAGGTTGAGACTTTACTGATGGTTTTATGATGGTTTATTGCGCTATAGATAACCATGAACCTTGCTTTCATCATACAGTACCAACCAATCAACCAACGTAAGAGCTGAAACACATAAAACATGCTGTCTTACATTCTTGTAAAATAAAGTACAGCAAACAAAAATTATCCCACTAATAAGTTACCTTTTGCCTCTTCGGAGGGGCAGCAAATATGTTTTTGGCTCCGTGTCTGACCCTTTGCCGCGCTTAACAACAAACTAACATTCAACTGCGCTAAACAGGAAGTGGGCATTCAAAATAAAAGCATGAAAGGAAGTTGACTTTTTTATGACAAAACTTCAAAAAATAAATAAATAAATAAATCACAATTAACCTTGTTCAAACAAAAATGTGCTTATGGTTACTTACATTGAGTCTTTTCTTTTGCCACAGCAGAGACATATAATAATGGTTAACACTTCAGAAAAGGTGTGACATTACCCTCCACGTGCCCTGGCTTCTTATAGTGTAGGTGATTCCACCTGATTAGAGCTTGGACTGCCCCTCTGCCAGTAGTCATGGGTAAGGCTGGCTCCTTACACTATTATTTCAGAAAATAACATCCCTTGAGATATTTTAGATGGTAAGAAGAAAGATGCATGAACACCTGAGTGACTCTGATGATAACCAAATTGTTATGTCTAGACAATTGCATATGATCATGTCTGAAACAGCAAGACTCAGGTGCTCCTGATCAGCAGTTAGCATCTATTGACAGTGTCCTCCAATTCCCCCACATCTAAATCTGATGCCTTTGCAGGTCAGAGATCCAACAGCATATTTGATTGTTATGTTTTGGCTCTACCAGTGTTCAGAGAGTCTGCTTCATTTGTCATTTATCACAGTCATTTATAAGAATTAAGCATTGCTGAAACCATTTAGAATGTCTTAAAATAAAATAAACCAACAAACCATTATTGTACTAATAATCATAAACTGAACAGGACAGTTAGCAAAAAACACTGCAGTTGATGACAACTGAGAACACATGAGGTAGTTGATTGCACAACCATGTTGGTGCACAAATTCTGACACTCCTTCAGAAGTCCCTTGAGCTTTTTAGAGCCTAATATAAATAAAAGGAGCTGACCAGACAACGTTTTATTGAAATGATTGTCATACTGTAATATTATTGAGATTAGACAAAGAAATTTGGCAATTATTTTCTACAATCTTTTTCTTCTACCATGTAAAGACTTCTTAATTATACAGGGACATATACCCTGTGTGTATGTTTCATACATGCATATTGCATTAATATTGTTTGCTACTGTGCACTTTTTCAATGATGGGAACAGATTAGATATAGCCTAAAATAATACTTAATATATTTGAAGAAACATCAAAAGACAAACAATGATGTATTAACCTTTCTAATACCTATTATTTTAAATAGCTGATCAATTTTCAATGGATAACCTGACATACAACAGCCCCATTTTGCAACTGGAAGGACTTGGTGTTTCAGAGAAATACATGTATCTAACATTTCTATTTTTTCTTATTTTTTATGTAATCATTCTTATATCTAACATTGGAATTGTGCTGATCATAACTTTTGAAAGAAGACTACATGAACCCATGTATCTTCTTTTCTGCAATCTTCCCTTTAATGATGTGTTTGGAAACTCTGTTGTGGTTCCTCGTTTAATGATGGACCTTTTAAAACCAGCATCTGAACGCTACATCAGTTATACTGAATGTGTTGCTCAAGCTTTCTGTTATCATACCTATGCTACTGCCTCTTATACAATACTTATGGTTATGGCCTTTGACAGGTATCTTGCAATATGTAATTCATTGCGTTATACAACTATTATGACTCCTAAAATGATGACTAAACTGACTGCATCAGTCTGGATTGTGGCATTACTCCTTGTGTGTATATTGGTAGGTCTCACAATACGACTGAATCACTGTGGAACACTAATAGTAAATCCATTTTGTGACAATGCATCACTTTTCAAACTGTCATGTGAGAATCCTTACATTAATAATATATATGGCCTGTTTTACACAGTCCTTGTAGTTGGTGTTTCAATGGGCTGCATTGTACTTACATATTCTAAAATAGCAGCTGTCTGCATTACTAGTAAAAACAAAACTCTGAACAGTAAGGCCTTAAAAACCTGCAGCACACACTTGACTACCTATTTGATTATGTGGTTATCTGGGTTTATCATGTTCATACTTCATCGTTTCTCTGGTGTTGGTGATTACAGGAAAGCAGCTGCCCTGCTCTTCCACATTGCCCCAGGCATTTTGAACCCTGTCATATATGCACTTCAATGTACTGAGATTAGACATGCTATACTGAAAATTCTGCATTCAAGAAAGGTGATGCCATAATGATGTTCTTGTACCACTCAAGAAGGCATTTATGTATGTAGTTATGACTATAGTCGGTTATAATTACTGTAAATGTATTTTTTTATTCTTTATATGTGACAAGAAATATATGATGCAAATTATGTCAGTGGATCCTTAAACACAGGTTGATAGTAACTAGTTGAAAGTAAAATTTTTATTCATTTGCAATTTTTCCAAATGTAAATAAATGCTTTATCTAATTCAGTGTGCATTCAGAAATTAGACTCTTTTGTCATTCTGCAAAAACATTTTAATCTCAAGTACAAACTCATTTCATGAAAATTTGGGACACTTTCTGTAAATGCAATAAAAACTTTAATCTGTCATTTTTAAATTCATTTTTATTTTTTCTTGAACTATTATATTATTGACATTTTATTTAACAGACAAAGAGACAAATAAATTATTTACAGGGTTTTCACTGATGACATTAAAAATAACAAATCTAGAAATTGTTGAACACATTCATTGATGAAAACACTTGAAAATGTTGGGACAAAATGGCTGAAAATAACAAGTAGTTGCTAATTGCAGAACCTGTTCTGGAGGTTCCACATTTTTCAGTCAACTGGTAACATGTGAAGTCATCAATATTGATTATAAGAGGAGCATCCACCAAAGCCTTAGAAATGAAATCTCAATTCATTACTCTGAAATGTAAGAAATGCTTCCTGATCAGACTGTATTCTGAGGCAAAAATACATGGTCAAGTTCATATTGAATGTTTACATAGAAGGCTACATTTTTAAACTCTTTTTGGTCAGTTTTTATACTAAGCTGTAGAAGCAAGCTGTCAGTATTTTGGCAGTGTATTGATGCCTACTAAATGTGTATTAAATTGTTTACAAATGCCTTTATATCAATGCCATCTTATAAGGCACATACTTTTCACAAACAGGCTTGGACCTTGCAAGGAATTGTGAGTTGTGGTTCATTACTTTGGGCCAAATGTGGTGAGAGATTTTTTAGTAACTTCAAAAATATTTTTTTCTCAGGTAGGATTGCAAATAATTTAGGTCTTTCACTATCTACAGTTCATAGTATCATGAAAAAAATTGCGGAGTGAATTTTGAATATTGGTGGAAAGCCAAATGTGGAAATCGCTCATGAATGTAAATGACCATCGAGCCTTCAGGCTGAAACTGTTATTCTGCCATAATGAACATAGCCACATGTGCATAGGAGTACTTTGGAAAATCAAAGTCATTTAACACAGTCTGCTAGTGTAGTGTAAAATGCAACCAGAAACTGAATTATGTCAAATGGAAGCCATATATTAATTTTGTATAGAAAGACTGGTGAGTTTTCTGGGCCCAAAGTCATCTGAAATTAACTAAAAAAATGGTGAAAACATGTTCTGTGGAGTTCACATTTCCAATTCCAATTTCACAGTGAGGAGCTCCCTATCTCCAATGTAATTGTGTTCTCCCTGACTTAGGCAATGTGAATAGAATGCAAAGAGAGGAGTTTCCTGGTTGGGTCCAAACACTGGGACAGCACCACCCCTATGTATAACTCAGAGGCATCTTCCTTGGTGATCATATTGTTCCTCAAAGTCAGGCAGCTGGAGAATCAAAGAGGATGTCAGCCACATCTTAAGATCTTTAGTTGCCACTTGGGCATTAGATGTTTAACAAAAGGGACTTGCAGTCTTCCCGGTTAGCACAGTAAGAGGGGCTGCAACTGTGCTATAATTTCACACAGACCTTCAGAAGGAGCTGGCAAATACAGGAACTGCTGGACCAGTCAGAGTGTGGTAGGGTATGGTCAGTCCTGTTAAGCCACATTTTTAAGCTGTTAAGCTTGAATTTCTGATGGATCCATGTGCATGGTACCTTTCAAGGCCATCAACTGCAGGAAGTAGATTATCTGCACATGGAAATCAGAATTCTCTATATTAACATATAGATTAAGATTAAGATGAACCAATTTTAAGTTTAAGATTAACCAATATAGCTAGTGCTACAACATTTGAAGAATCTGTGTGGCCTACCTGCTACCTGAGGGATATGTTGTAAATAAGGATGTTGTCAGGATAGACATAGGCACACTGGTCAATGGCCTTGGGAACACCTAATTATTTAAATGCTGGAAGATGGCAGGTACTTTAATAAGTCCAAGTGGCATCACCTTGTATTCTTTGTGCCCTGTAGGCATGATGAATGTCATCTTCCATTCATTCCCTGCCAGATGCAGATCAGATTGTAGGCACTATGTAGGTCTAGCTTAGTAAAAATGGTAGCCTGCTGTAATGCCTCAACAGCTGATGATATCAGGGGCAGGAGATAGTGTTCCTTAACACTAGGAATGTGCAGGTCAACAAAAATTCAGTAGTCTATACAGGGGCACAAGCCCCATCTTTCTCAGCTACAAAAACTGTTTTACCCAATGGGGAGGTTAAAGGTTGAATAAACCTAATTCTAAATCCTCCTTAATGTAGTTGTCCCCAGGCATGTATTGACTGTGTGGCCCAATCAAGATGAGGGTTGTGTGATTGATACGTTGGGAACCCCAATGCTAAGCATAATTGGGGAGCCTGAGTTACATACAATGTGAACTCCTCTTGATGGGAGCCTACTTGCGTGGTGATTGGGGTGGTATGGTGAGTAATAACAAAAATAAATATAAAAAATGGCAGGAAGGGCAAACAAAGGAGGATACCAAATGGCATGTTTCAAGCAAAGATAGAATTCTCTAATAAATGTGACACAGCCAGGGAAACCCAGCCAAATCCTCACACAAAATTTTAGCCTATTATGTTTTATACTTGAATATAAATTCAACTCAATTCATTTGTCACAAGACATTAATAAATCAGAAATAATTAACAGTTTATCCAAACAAATCCAAATCTACCAGAAAATAATACCCCTTAAAATAAATTGCCCCCTTACAGTATTATGTGAGGCATGAAAACCTGTGTGGCTCTGAAAATGATCAAATTGTTACAGTTAGGCAACTGGGTCTGACCATGGCCAAAACTGCAAGACTCAGGTGCTCCTGGTCAGCAGTTAGCATCTACTGACAGTGGCCTCCAATTCCCCCACATTTAAATCTGATGCCTTTGAAGGTCAGATCTGTTTTGGCAGCACAATGACAACCAACAGCATATTTGATTTTTATGTTTTGGCTCTGCCAGTGGTCAAAGTGTCTGCTTCATTTGGAATTTATCACTGTCAATTAGAAGAATTAAGCATTGCCAAAACCATTTAGAATGTCAATGAAATAAAATAAACAAATAAACCATTATTGTACTAATAATAATCATAAACTGAACAGGACAGTTAACGAACAAACACTGCAGTTGATCACGTTACTGAGAACACATGAGGTAGTTAATTACACATCCAGGTTGGTGCACAAATTCTGACACTCCTTCAGAAGTCCCCTGAGCTTTTTAGAGTCTAATATAAATACAAGGGGCTGACCAGACATAGTTTTATTGTTACGATTGTCATACTGTAACATTATTGAGATAATATTATTTTCAAAAAATTTTTTCTAGTACCATGTAAAAACTTCTTAATTACACAGGGACATATACCCTGTGTGTATGTTTAATGCATATAACAGGAATACAGCTAATGGTTACTATACAAATAGTTTTTTCCCCCAAAAGATATAAAAAAAGATGTGAATTATGTTTGTACTGAATTGATGTTTATAACAACCTTCATCATTTCTCAATGGATAACCTGACATACAACAGCCCTGTTCTGAAACTGGAGGGACTTGTTGTCTCTGAGACATACATGTATCCAACATTTATATTCTTCCTTATTGTCTATGTGACCATTCTCATGTCTAACATTGGAATTGTGCTGATCATAACACTGGAAAGAAGACTACATGAACCCATGTACCTTCTCTTCTGCAATCTTCCCTTTAATGATTTGTTTGGAAACTCTGTTGTGATTCCTCGTTTAATGATGGACCTTTTAAAACCAGCATCTGAACGCTACATCAGTTATATTGAATGTGTTGCTCAAGCTTTCTTACATCATATGTATGCTGCTGCCTCTTATACAATACTTATGGTTATGGCCTTTGACAGATATCTTGCGATATGTAATTCATTGCGTTATACAACTATTATGACTCCTAAAATGGTGGCTAAACTGACTGCATCAGTCTGGATTGTGGCATTACTTCTTGTGTGTTCACTGGTAGGTCTCACAATACGGCTGAATCACTGTGGAACACTAATAGTAAATCCATTCTGTGACAATGCATCACTTTTCAAACTGTCATGTGAGAATCCTTATATTAATAATATATATGGTCTGTTTTACACAGCACTTATAGTTGGAGCTTCCATGGGCTGTATTGTACTTACATATTCTAAAATAGCAGCTGTCTGCATTACTAGTAAAAACAAAACCCTGAACAGTAAGGCCTTAAAAACCTGCAGCACACACTTGACTACCTATTTGATTATGTGGTTATCTGGAGTTATTACAATCATACTCCATCGTTTCCCTGGTTATGCAGATTACAGGAAAAGTGTTGCCCTCCTCTTCCACATCTTGCCAGGGATTCTGAACCCTGTCATATATGCACTGCAGTGTACTGAGATTAGGCAAGCTATACTAAAGATTCTGCAGTCAAAAAAGTGATACTATGATTTTCTTGTATCATTTAAGAAAGCATTTAAGTTTGCAGTTTGACTTGAGTTTGTTATAATAGCTCTCTGAATATGTAATCATATTTTTAACTTTTTTGGCATGTGAAAGGCAAATATTTTAACCACATGAAAAACAATTTGCATTTTAATTTAGACTTCTTATTTAAATTATTGTACATGTTTGAATGTAAATGTATAATTTGTGGTATGTATTGCATAAAGGTTTACCTTAAACGTTTGAGTGGTAATGCATATTTCAAAAGTCTGAACACACTTTTAAAGTCTCCGAACAAAATGATACAATTTTACAGGTAGACCCCTCATGGCCAACACACAAAGACAAACAAAAGAGAAAAATCTGATGTGTGTGTGTGTGTGTTTGCCATGAAGGGTCTACCTATAAACTTGTACCTCCTGGCAGGTTTCTTTGTAATTCCAGGAGAGCACAGTGGGGTTACTACTTTGCTGTAAGCTTCCTGAATTGGTGTGTATAATTTTCATTGTTCACTCTTGGTAGTGTTGCACCATATGGATGGTGGGATCTCTCTCTTAGTGCTCTCACACTGTGTTTACATTTATACATATGGCACTTGGCAGACATCCAGAGCTATGTACAAATTGCTTTGCTATTATTTCTGACCATTTCTAAGTGTAGTAAATGCCATGCATGTTGAGATCCACACCTGGCTCATTCTTTTGGTGCACTACAATTGTATGTACATGGCATAATTTGTCAGGTTGGTCTGTTTGTCTGTGACCTTCCCTCTCTAGTTTGTATTGTTGTATTGAAGTGCTTTCAAAAATTCTATAACATCAGTATCATAGCAGATAACACAGCACCGTACCATACCACTGCCCACTCCCCATGCCCACTCCCCATGCACTACATGACACCCTTCTGTCTACATATTGAGTTCTACCTGTTTCTTCCAGCTCTGGGTTTTCCCTAAATGTGACATAAATTCAGGGAGTTTCCGACTCTCCCTTCCATTTGATTGCTGGCTACAGCATTATAGATAACCACAACAACAGTAAATATTCAGTGCTGAATGTTTGTGAACTCTATAGAACTTTAGAATTTCTGCATGAATTGCTTTAAATTAATCAGATTGTCACAAGTCCTAAACGTAGATAAAGAGAAACAAATCTGTTACACTGTGTGGATCGTAGGAACGGACACAAATGCTGAGAAGGTGAATGCATTTTAATTAAAGCTGAACATGAAACAAAACAGATCTCAATGACACTCAACAAAGACTCCCATATAATATGAATCTGAACATGAACAATGACTCACAACCAGACTGAGACACAAAATGGCTTAAATGGAAAATATAACACAGGTGCAAACATTGAGGATAAGGGTGAAATGGGGCAGGACAAGGGCAGAGACTTAAAGGGACATACACTATATATGAAATTGTGACAATAAAAAAAATGAGACAGAAATATAAATTTTATTTATCTAATTCTACATACCTGGGAGTGGCGAAAGTATCTGAATTTTTAGGATTATTAGACAATCAGATAATTTGAAGTTGAACTTTGAGTCAGGTGTTGTCAATCAATGGGATGACAGTTAGGTGTGAGTGGGTGCCCTGTTTTATTTAAAGGGTACATATTCTCACTGTTTGTGTGTGTGTGTGTGTGTGTGTGTGTGTCTGTGAATGCATAAAAGAGAGAAAGAGAGAGTGTGTGTTAGAGATAGATAGTGTTTGTGTGTGTGAGAAAGAGAGAGAGAAAAAAAGATAGGTGATATCTCTTTTAAAAATGAGCAGAAATGCTGAATTATTTTGACAATAGTTAAACTTCGAGGCATGTAACTGGATGGTTTATCACATACTGTTAGACACATGCACACAGACACAGACTCAAATGTTAATGTTGTAATATGAAACCTCTGAAATTAAAATACGTCTAGCTGACGTGACACAGGCAGAACAAACATCCAACATGTTAACAACTTACAGTGGCAGGTGAACACAGAACACAAGTTTACAAGTCAAAGTTAAAACACCGATTTACAAGTTCAGACACTGTTTGATGGAGCGATAGCAGGGACGGGCAACCACATGTTAGCAACAAAAGGAAGAGCCAAGCTTGTGGGTGGTCTAAAGGTAAATGGGCTTCTGATTGAGTGGCTGTTTTTCACTGGGTCCTAGTGCTCAACCCATCTTCATTTAAGATAGCATAACATTGTTTTTGGATGGAAAAAAACTGCAGGGAACCAAAACTGCCTTTTGAAAAATTGCTGGGGACATGTCCCCCCTTCCCCCCACCCCCAAATTACATCTGTTGTGTATGGTATCTGTTTAGTGTTGATCAACAAAAATAATTATGCATTTACAGCACCCTCCATAATTATTGGCACCCCTGGTTAAGAAATGTTCTTTGGCTTCTAATAAATGCTTTTTTTTAAAGAAAAATAAAATAGGACAATGCAAAAAAAGAGAGAAAAATCTAAGCTTTAATTCAAGTGCCTTTATTTGGTGGGAAAATAATAACACATTAAGAAAAAAATCTTTTGAATGAAATCATGTGTGCCACAATTATTGGCACCCCTGGTTTTAGTACTTTGTACAACCTCCTTTTGCCAAAAAAACAGCACTTAATCTTCTCCTATAACTCTTCACAAGATGAGAGAATACTGAAAGAGGGATCTTTGACCATTCCTCTTTGCACAACCTCTCTAAATCGTCCAGAGTCCTGGGTCTTCTCCTATGCACTCTCCTCTTCAGCTCACCCCACAGGTTTTCTATTGGGTTGAGGTCTGGAGACTGAGATGGCCATGAGAGGAGCTTGATTTTGTGCCTTGTGGACCATTTTTGAGTAGATTTGGCCACATGTTTAGGGTCATTATCTTGCTGAAAGACCCAGTGATGACCCATCTTCAGCTTTTGGGCAGAGGCCACCAGATTCTGATTCAAAATGTCCTGATATTTCAAAGAGTTCACGATCCCATGTATCCTTACAAGGTTCCCAGGTCCTGTGGAGGAGAAACAGGCCCACAGCATCACCAATCCTCCCCCATACTTAACAGTGGGCATGAGGTGTTTTTCTGCGTACACATTCTTGGTGTTACACTTACAGTGTTTGTTGCCAAAAAGCTCTATTTTGGTCTCATCTGACCAAAGCACATGGTCCCAGTTAAAATCCCAGTACTGCTTGGCAAACTCCACCCATTTACCCTTATGAGTATAACTCAGAAAAGGCTTTCTCTGTGCATGCCTCCCAAACAGCTTGTTGGCATGTAGATAGCGTCTGATGGTTGTTTAGGAGACCTCGTAACCCCAAGATACTACCATTTGATTGAATTCTCTTACAGTGAGCTTTGGAGAACTTATTACTTCTCTTACCATCCTTCTCACTGTGCGTGGTGGCAAGATACACTTGCGTCCTCTTCCAGGCTTGTTTATCACAGTTCCAGATGTTTTGAACTTTTTGATGATTGCTCTGACTGTAGATAAGGGCATCTGCAGGTGAGTGGCTATTTTCTTGTAGCCATTGCCTGATTTATGAAGGTTGACACACATCTGCCTTACATGAATAGTGTGTTTTCTTGCCTTTTCCATGTGTAAGAGTGAGTAAAAGAAATAGGCCTCTGTCTAATGCCATATAAACAGGAAGTGATTAATTACTAATTAAAGGTTCCTACATACTTTGATCCACTTTATAAACTACAGTAGAAAGGACATAAATGGTTCAAATACATTTATTTCCAAGAAAGTGTTAAAGGTGCCAATAATTGTGGGACAGGTCATTTTATGGGAAATAATTATTTCTTAGTCAGGATTTTTTCTTTCTTTATTTTTTTTTTCAACTTGAGTTGAAGGTTTTTTTTCTAAACTTTTTCAGAGTGAGATTAGGCTTCTGCAATAAAAAATGTATTTATTTTAAGGGTTTTAACACATTTAAATCAGGGGTACCAATAATTATGGAGGGCACTGTAGCTGTTTTTTAATTTTTATTTTGTCAAACTCTTAGCCAGCAGGGTGCCCTCTGATCTCTGTGGCCCAAACAAATGTGTGGTTTGCGTGTTGGTTAAGTCCGCCACTGGTGTCCCTTTTTCTAATACTTTGGTGCCATCACTAATGGCAAGTTTTCTTTTACACCTCAAGAACTGTGCACTGGGATGGTTGCTTCTGTCACATTATGCATTGTCATTCCTCTAATAGATTATCATGATTCATTGTCTGATTGAATGCATATTTGGTTTCAGCCCTTGATTTTTAAAAAGGAGCATCTAAAGGATAGTAGTAGATTTCTGTCATGCCAGAGGCTGCACACAAAACCGTTCCAAACAACTGTTGACTACCAGCAATACACAGTCTGGCTGTTTGGGGTTAATGGAACTCCAGTGACCAACTCATGGGTCCTGTCCTGTGAGCCTATCAATGCTATGCACTCCCTGCCCACATCCCCCTGCCTGGCTGGGCTGAATGTTACTAACTGAAACAGCATCTACAAGTTCTGTCAACCCAAGTAAATGTCACATTAGCCTGATATAGACTGAAGACCTGTAGAAGTTTGCTACAATTGACTGATAAAACAAGTGATAGCTCTGAATGTCTTCTCTTGATTTTCATTCAACAGATCCAATATGAAGAAAAGAGAGCTGTCTACAGGCAAAAAGCCATACAAAATTTAGGTTTAAGGTGAAGTTCTGTAATAAGTTCATACCACAAATGCAATAGTCATTCTTTTTTTTCTTAATTGGCATCACATTATTTGGGTATTTTCATAAAATATCACCAGCAACAAGCATGCAGTAACCAACAAAAGAAATAAATGCTACTGTCATAGGTAATAAAACTGATTATTTTTATTAAACATATAGTGTATATATTTATTTACAATATTATTTTTGCTAATAATTTTGTTTATTTTGTGTTTACACAAATACTTGGTTCACACAGTTTTATTATCATGGATGTAGGTTACAGCATCCTGATTTTCAGACTTTTGCAACAGCTCAGTATCATAACCTGAATGAGTGAACAATGGGACATGTAGTCCTAAGTTTTATAAAATAAAAATGTAACCTTGTGATAAACAGTGGTTTTTTTATAACTTTGGTTATCAGGGTCTTCTTTGTGCCTTAATAATTGTCAGTTCAAGTATTGAAGTTTAGCAGTATTGAACAAGTTCCAGTAGATCCAGTAGAAATGGAGATATTTGCTAAAACTATACAAAAATAAAAAAATAATTATGTTAATTCAGTGAAATAATTGCAAGTAGCAATATGAGTAGGCAAATAATAGAAAACATATTAGTAATTATAATAGTAATAGTAGTAACAATAGTAATAGTAGTAGATAATAAATGCAGTTCTATAGCTATAATATATAACTTATATACTTGAGTATGGATATTTTATTTTCCATATTTGAAAAGATTCTAAAAAACAGAGATCAACAAAAGTACATTTAAAATAAGTAAATCTAAGTAGGTACTAACCACCACTAGTTAAAGACTGTGCATGGTAGCATAGGCAGCTTAAATATCATATTACATATTAAAGGCCAACTTACTTTGACTGTTATAACAATGCTAGGTCAAATATATATATTTTTATAATTTCATAATCATTCTTCTTATGGCATCACTTTCTTTGAGAATATCATTTTTAGTAAAATGTGTCTGATTTCAGTCGACTGCAGTGCATATATAACAGGGTTCAGAATTCCAGGGCCAATGTGGAAGAGCAGGGCAGCCCCTTTCCTGTAGTCTGCATAACCAGAGAAACGATGGAGGATGATCATGATAAACCCAGACATCCACATGATCAAATAGACAGTCAAGTGCGTGCTACAGGTTTTCAAAGCCTTGCTGTTCAGAGATTTGTTTTTATTTGTAAGGCAGACAGCTGTTATTCTAGCATATGTAAGTACAATGCTTCCCATGGAACAGCCTAGTACAACCGATGTGTAGGTGAGCCCATATACATTATTAATGTAAGCATTTTCACATGACAGTTTGAACAGTGATGCATTATCGCAGAATGGATTTGCTATCAGTATTCCACAGTGATTCAGTCGTATTGTAAGACCTAATAATATGCCTACAAGGAGTAGTGCCACTCCCCAGGCTGATGCAGTCAGTTTTATAACCATTTTAGTAGTCATAATAGTGGCATAGCGCAGTGGATTGCATATTGCAACATATCTGTCAAATGCCATTGCCATGAGTATAGTATGAGAGGCAGTGGTATACGTGTGGTAACAAAAAGCTTGAGTAACGCATGAAGTATAACCAATGTAGCGTTCAGATGCTGGTCTTAAGAGATCCACCATTAAACGGGGAATGACAACAGAGTTTCCAAACACATCATTGAAAGGAAGGTTGCAAAACAGAATGTACATGGGTACATGCAGGTTTCTTTCCATTGTGATGATCAGCATGATTCCAATATTGGATATCATTATGAGCACATAGAAAATCAGGAAGAAAAGAAATATAGGATACAGGTTTTGCTCAGAGACAACCAGTCCCTCCAACTGCAAAACAGGACTATTAAATGTCAGGTTTTCCATGTTAGAAATGTCACTTTATGAGAACACAGATAAAACAGAGGTCCTTGATGTTTGTTTAAATGTATATAATTCTTATATTCAGAAAATGGCTATTTCCATAGTTTCCCCTATAATACTGTACCATGCATTTGCTGTATTATTACCATTCATAAGTAATAAAGAAATTTGACAAATGTGTCAAACAACAGATTGACAAATAAAATATCCTCACTGAAATTAAAAATGTTAGAGATGACAGTTGTGATCTCTTCAATTTCCTGAATGATACATGAATCTTTACAAGGTGGTTCTGTAAAATGAAATGCAAAACAGAATTGATAATAATTCTATTTGTCTAGCATTAGAACATCAGGTCTGATACAAATCCTTAGATGCTTGGCTAGCCATCCTTTTATTCTCTTCCTTTTCTGCATCTAAAGAACTCATGGGACTTGTCTTAACAGCATCTGCCTAGATATGTAATCATACATCTCCACTGCATATTTTAGTCCGTGAACTAGCCCAACCAGTTCAACGCAGAGAAGGCTTTTTTTATTAACTGATTTGAACCAAATGTGTTGGAGCAGGAAAATCATGAAACAATTCAAGGACACTGTGTTTCAGGAACATGTGCTTCAACAAGAACAAGTACAATCCCAAGTCCAAAACAGTTGGGATGCTGTGTAAAATGTGAAAAAAATGTAAATAAAACAATGCAATGATTTGCAAATCTCAGACTCATATTTCATTCTAAACCGAGCACAGAACACACATCAGATGTTGAAAGTAATGCTTTTACCCATGTAGCCACATGAAACTTTATTAGTTTCCAGCCTAGCTTAAAGGCACAGTATGTAGTTTCCAGCGACATCTAGTTGTTTATTTTCCATATTGCAACCAACTGAAGACTCTTTCCACAGCCCCTCCCTTCCAAACACGAAGGAGTCTATATGGTGGCCATAAGATGTGATATATCTTTGATACTCCCGAACGCGATGTCTAATAGCAGCTTTAGAGCTAGTGATGTCAAGTGGTAAGATTAATTTGAATGAGAAATTTATTAAATGTAATATGTAAAATTATCATAGCTACAATGCAGACTAAACATATTTTCTGTACTTCAGTAGTACTATTGTAAACGTTAGCTGTTTTCTGTACAAACAAAGTAACAATGTAAACACATCAAACTGCTTCACTGTAGACAGATAATGCAGGCAGGATACACATTTTTCTCTAGTCAAGGTAAGCTTGCCATATTCTGACGAAGGCACTTCAGCTGATAAGAGTTCACACAACAAGCTCATATTAGCTAAGCTTGCAAACTAGCGTGCAGCTACGAATCTCCCGTTCCACCTTAAATGCTGCAGTAGTGTTCAGCTCCAATGTGTTACAATGTCCTGCAGCACCATTTAAGGTGGAATGGGGGAAAAACACTGTGCACATGAATATGAAGCTAAGTTTCATAATTTCTTTACTTTAACAATTGAAGTTGTGTTTTCTGTTCTTGATGAGCATAAGAATGCCCTGCCATCTTAAAAAATAAACCAAAAAACCTTTATTTTTGCTTCTCCTCTGTATATTCCTTCTTATTGAGGCATATGTTTATTTCTTTTTCTTCTCCTGTTTTATGTCATTCTGTTCATGTAGCTACTGTGAACGAGAGAAGCTAAAGTCCATGGTCAAGGCTATGTGTGTTTTGGAGATTTACACACAAAGTCTGATATTTCAGAGAAGAGATCATTTGAGTAAATGTGATTTCTTAAGGATTTGGTGCAAATAATTTGCGTAATTTTACTGTTGTGTTTACCTTTACTACAGCCACTACCATATTATTTGTATTTGTACTCTGTTGTTTTCTTTATGCTACATACTTGTAAGATAGTGACATCCATCTATCAATCCATCATCTTCCACTTATCTGTGTCTGGATCACGAGAGTAACAACCCAAGCAAAGTAGACCAGGCGTCCCTCTCCCCAGCCACTTCTTCTAGCTCATATGGAATTTAATTTGTTTTATTTCTCATCCATGGCAGAGTAATGTCCACTTATTGTTAAATCATTTCATCTCTATGGTGTTTAATATACATTTTTCAAAACACATAGTTGTGCCCCTTTGACTGATTGTGACCCTTTAAATACTGTGTCCCATTACAGCAAGTAATTTAGAAACGCCCCACTCAACAGTGAAATCTGCCATCCCAGAGCCCTTAAAAACTCACTTCAGAGATCTATATTTAGTAGTCTTTTTATGGTGAATTTGATTTCTTTAATTACATTTTAGACTTTTTAAAATGGAAGGATTGCAAGGGTTATAAGCATGACCACTGGCTTTTCATTGACAGCCAACTTAAGGTAACCTCTATGAATGTTTTGAAGTTGAAAATAGTAATAAAAATTAAATCATACAGAATATATCACATGGTATATAATTTTAATGTTACTAAAGGATGTTCAGTGGACATGTACATCACTTTGAAACATTGATCATTGTTTTGTAACAACAGCAGAGGTGGGAACAGTATCGTACAAATACACTCAAAGAACCAGTTCCTTAGTGAAGTGGAAATGAAAGTAGTATACCAAAACTACTTAAATAAGAGTAGGAAAGTATCATTTTTTGTCACCAAGAGTGCAAGAGTAAATTAATCACAGATTTCAATGTCTAAAACAAGTATTAAAAATGTACATTAAAACTTACATTTGACTATAGAGTGTCAAAAATGTTAGTATTGCAAAAAAAGTTTATTGTTTTTTTTAAATAATTTAATTAAAAATGTTTTATATTCAGTACATTTAAAGTGACATTTTAAGCCCTATGGTTTACTGTTCAGTATGACTTATATCTCATTAAAATCTAGAATCTCAAATTATTCAAATATTTAATGTCAAGTTTGAATAAAACACTATTTAAAAAATATCTTAATTAAAACAGTCTTAAGAAGTAATTTTACATGCAGTGAATATAAAATATGAGAGTTTACTTTTTTATTTAAATTATGAACATATATGTATTTCTTTCTTATTCTAGTATTTGGAGATGTACTAGTAATTGACTGTTTTATTTGCATACAAAATATTATTGCAACAAACAATTATATAAAAAGAAATATTCACATATGGTTAAGGACTATACTTGGACAGCATATATAGAAAAGAAAGTTCAGCTTAAAGACTAAAAGTAGTTATTACAATTATTGCTTTTATTATTACAAAAGTGACAAATCACAATCTTGTATAAATCTCAATATTTTCATCATGGTATCACTTTCTTTGAATGTAGAATTTTCATCATAACATGTCTGATCTCACTAGACTGTAATGCATATATGACAGGGTTCATAATGCCAGGGCCGATGTGGAAGAGCAGGGCAGCCCCTTTCCTGTAGTCTGCATAACTTGGGAAACGATGCAGTATGATCATGGTAAACCCAGATATCCACATGATCAAATAAACAGTCAGGTGTGTGCTGCAGGTTTTTAGAGCCTTGCTGTTCAGAGATTTGTTTTTACTAGTAAGACAGACGGCGGCTATTTTAGTGTATGTAAGTGCAATATATGCCAAGGAAGATCCAAGTAAAACCGCTGTGTACGCCAGGCCATATACATTATTAATGTAAGGACTCTCACATGACAGTTTGAACAGTGATGCATTGTCACAGAACGGATTTGCTATTAAAGTCCCACAATGGTTCAGTCGTATTGTGAGACCCAACAATATGCTCACAAAGAGCAGTGCCACTCCCCAGGCTGATGCAGTCAGTTTAGCCACCATTTTAGTAGTCATAATAGTTGTATAGCGCAGTGGATTGCATATTGCAACATATCTGTCAAAAGCCATAACCATCAGTATAGTGTGAGAGCCAGCAGCATACATGTGGTAACAGAAAGCTTGAACAACACATTCAGTATAACTGATGTAGCGTTCAGATGCTGGTCTTAAAATGTCCATCATTAAACGAGGGACAATGATGGAGTTTCCAAACATATCATTAAAAGGAAGGTTGCAAAAAAGAAGGTACATAGGCTCATGTAGGCTTCTTTCCATTGATATGAGCATGATGATTCCAATGTTAGATATTAAAATGACCACATAGACAATAAGAAAGAAGAAATATGTAGGATAAAGGGTATATTTGGAGACAACAAGTCCCTCTAACTGCAAAACAGGACTATTAAATGTTATATTTTCCATTGAGAAAAGAAAGTGACAGGTATTGACAGTTAAAATAAAAAGGTAGACTGAGGTTTAAAATGCTCTTTAGTATATTAGCTGAATCATTTAAATTTAGTTAATGTCTAACTCCAGTCCTACATTGAACATTTGTATTACTTATTGCAAGCTCAAAAGAAGATAAAGCAAACATATTAAAATGTTAAATTTCAGAGAAGGCTTTTTTATCTTTAGCCTTGCTGGATATCTGTTATTTCTTTCTGTGTTAGTAGAAAAAGCTGGCACAGAAGCAAAAGCATTTCAGCTTGTTTTTCTGTATGTAATAAGAAATTATTATAAACAAAACTCCAAATACAATATAATGGATACAATAATATAAGATAAAGAACTCTGAACTAATGCGCACACAAAACACAATTACATTAAATGCCTGCTCAGTCATCCTTTATATTGACAACATGCTCCCTAATTACTCACTGGTCATTTGATGCAACGTCACAACAACAGTTGGCTGTTGATGTCATTAACCTTTGCCAGTTGATTATTGACATTCTTAATTTGTATAGAATGTTTTCCAAAATATTCACTGGGATGTTTTCATTATATATATATATATATATATATATATATATATATATATATATATATATATATATATATATATATACGGCGCCCTCCATAATTATTGGCACCCCTGGTTAAGAAGTGTTCTTTGGCTTCTAATAAATTCTTTCTTAAGAAAAATAATATAGGACAACAATGCAAAAAAGAGAAAAATCTAAGCTTTAATTGAGGTGCCTTTATTTGGTGGGAAAATATCACACATTAAGAAAAAAATCTTTTGAATGAAATCATGTGTGCCACAATTATTGGCACCACTGGTTTTAGTACTTTGTACAACCTCCTTTTGCCAAAAAAACAGCACTTAATCTTCTCCTATAACTCTTCACAAGATGGGAGAATACAGAAAGAGGGATCTTCGACAAATCCTCTTTGCACAACCTCACTAAATCATCCAGAGTCCTGGGTCTTCTCCTATCCACTCTCGCCACAGGTTTTCTATTGGGTTGAGGTCTGGGGACTGAGATGGCCATGATAGGAGCTTGATTTTGTGCCTTGTGAACCATTTTTGAGTAGATTTGGCCACATGTTTAGGGTCATTATCTTGCTGAAAGACCCAGTGATGACCCATCTTCAGCTTTTGGGCAGAGGCCTCCAGATTCTGATTCAAAATGTCCTGATATTTCAAAGAGTTCATAATCCCATGTATCCTTACAAGGTTCCTAGGTCCTGTGGAGGAGAAACAGGCCCACAGCATTACTGATTCTCAGCCATACTTAACAGTGGGCATGAGGTGTTTTTCTGCGTACTCATCCTTAGTGTTATGCTTACAGTGTTTGTTATGAAAAAGCTCTATTTTGGTCTCATCTGACCAAAGCACGCGGTCCCAGTTAATATCCCAGTACTGCTTGGCTATCTCCATCCATTTACACTTATGAGTATAACTCAGAAAAGGCTTTCTTTGTGCATGCCTCCCAAACAGCTTGTTGGCATGTAGGTAGCGTCTAATGGTTGTTTGGGAGACCTCGTAACCCCAAGATGCTACCATTTGATTCAATTCTCTAACATTGAGTTTTGTAGAACTTATTATTTCTCTTACCATCCTTCTCATTGCACGTGATGGCAAGATACACTTTCGTCCTCTTCCAGGCTTGTTTATCACAGTTCCAGATGTTTTTAACATTTTGATGATTGCTCTGACTGTAGATAAGGGCATCTGCAGGTGAGTGGCTATTTTCTTGTAGCCAGCCTGCAGTCCAGATCTTTCACCTATAGAAAACATTTGGCGCATCATAAAGAGGAAGGTGCGACAAAGAAGGCCCAAGACGATTGAACAGTTAGAGGCCTGTATTAGACATGAATGGAAGAGCATTCCTATTTTTGAACTTAAGAAACTGGTCTCCTCTGTCCCCAGACATCTGTTGAGTGTTGTAGGAAGAAGAGGGGATGCCACACAGTGGTAATTGTCCCAAATTTTTTGGGATTTGTTGACGCCATGAAATTTTGAAACAACATATTTTTCCCTTAAAATGATACATTCTCTCAGTTTAAACTTTTGCTCTGTGATTTGTGTTCTATTCTGAATAAAATATTAGATGTTGGCACCTCCACATCATTGCATTCAGTTTTTATTCACAATTTGTTTAGTGTCCCAACTTGTTTTGGAATCCTGTTTGTAGGATATATACCCATATTATATAGTGGGGAAAAAAAGTATTTGGTCAGCCACTGATTGTGCAAGTTCTCCTACTTAGAAAGATGAGAGAGGTCTGTAATTTTCATCATAGGTACACTTCTACTATGAGAGACAAATGAGGAAAAAAAATCCAGGAAATCACATTGTAGGATTTTTAAATAATTTATTTGTAAAATATGGTATAAAATAAGTATTTGGTCAATAAACAACCAGCGAGAATTCTGGCTTTTACAGACCTGTTAGTTCTTATTTAAGAAGCCCTCCTATTCTGCACGAATTACTTGTATTAATTGCACCTATTTGAACTTGTTATGTCTATAAAAGGCAACTGTCCACACTCTTAATCAATCACACTCCAAAGAGCTTTCTAAGGACAAAAGGGACAAAATTTTAGACCTGCACAAGGCTGGGATGGGCTACAGGACAATAGGCAATACATGTATATATATACTTTATATATACAGTTTTATTCACCACCAGAAGTAGTGGAACCTTGGAGGAGAAGCCAGTGCAAAAGACTGCCTCAAACATTTTTTTTCCATTGTTTTGTTATGCAGTAGTGCTGAAAGCTTTGACAGTCTGGAGACTGTTTGAGAAAATCATTAAATTTTTCTGCCATTACAATCTTAAAATCACTACTTATGTTAAATATATTGTCTGTTATATTAAAATGTACCATCTTATTTATTTATGTACTATTTTCTCAGATGCAGTTGAAATGTGGTTGGCACTGTGCTGCCGGTTAATGTTCTACACTCAAAAAAGGACTGCCATTATGTAATTTGCCTCAACATACTGAAAAACTCTATGCATAATTAATATATAATAGGTGCACACTGCTAGTACACCTACACTACAAAGAAAAGACCAATGGCGAATTGGCAGGTTTTGGTTGGTGTACCATCCACCACTCACTCTGCACCCTCAAATAACCCTGCACCCACATTCACTGTGCCACTGAGGGATGGTCATCAAAATAAGGGGGTAGGTTCACCCAGCCAAGAGCAACAAGCTTACATGCAAACCTCACCAAACACACCTCTACTAGGTGAAACGGCCCCAATGATGGACCTCAGGAGACACTGGGCAAGTCTTTATGTAAGCCAGTAACCAGCTGTAGACAATATTGACTGATGGCTGGCAGTTAATGAATAACCTGGCTGCATGGCAAGGTGGCTCCATAAGCAATAAACATATTTTTCATAAATGAATGTGTATATAAATATTTTTCATTGCATGTCATTTGAAAACACAAACCAAAAGTCAAATTGAAAAGAAATTATAGGAAAGATCTGTTTTAAGGTTTTGGTTTCAGTATGATTAACATTTTAATTTCAGCCAAAACATGAGTGCATGACTGATTATATGAATGCACTGCAGATTTTACATTTTAGGCATGGGATACTTCAGACACTTTTTTAATTTACATTTTATTTTATAAACTGTAGTTAAAATGGAATTTTGAATTTCAAATTTTCAAACAGACCTGCAAAAGCAAAAACCATGACTTTTCATCACTGGTTAGCATTACTGCACAGGACAGACTTTATGAGTAAGGACTGAGCCAAAATTGAAAATATAAAAAAACAAAAATTCATGTTGCACTTGAAAGATCATATACGCTTTGTGTTTTCATTTTGCACCAGGATGTTCATAAGACTTGTTCAGCACTTTGTTTTATGACAATATTAGTACATACATATTACCAGCAATATATGAACAGTATATGCATCATAGAAACAAGCAATTTTCACAGTTTTAAGACTAAAAATAGTAAAACTCTAATAACTTTAATGTTACAGTCATGGCATCACTTTTTTTGGCTGCAGTACTCTAATCATCAAATGTCTCAGCTCAGTAAACTGCAATGCATATATGACTGGGTTGAGAATGCCTGGGACGATGTGGAAGAGCAGGGCAGAGAGTTTTCTGTATTCTGCATAACTTGGGAAACGATGTAGTATGATGATGAGAAACCCCGACATCAACATGATCAAATAGACAGTCAGGTGTGTGCTGCAGGTTTTCAGAGCCTTGCTGTTCAGAGATTTGTTTTTACTAGTAAGACACACAGCAGCTATTTTTATATAAGTAAATGTAATGCTTCCCATGGATGAACTAATTAGAACGACTGTGTATGCCAGACCATATATATTATTAATGTAAGGATTCTCACATGACAGTTTGAACAGTGATGCATTATCACAGAATGGGTTTGTGATCAGTGTTCCACAGCGATTGAGTCGTATTGTAAGACCTAACAAAACACACACAAAGAACATTGCCACTCCCCAGGCTGATGCAGTCAGTTTAGCCACCATTTTAGAAGTCATAATAGTTGTATAATGCAGTGGATTACATATAGCAACATATCTGTCAAAAGCCATAACCATCAGTATAGTGTGAGAAGTTGCTGCATACAAGTGAATACAAAAGGCCTGAACAATACATTCAGTGTAACTGATGAAGCGTTCAGGTGCTGGTCTTAACAGGTACATCATTAACTGAGGGACCATAGCAGAGTTTCCAAACACATCATTAAAAGGAAGGTTGCAGAAGAGAATGTACATTGGTTCATGCAGATTTCTTTCCATTATTATGAGCAGCATAATTCCAATATTAGATATCATAATTAATACATAGAAAATGAAGAAGAATGAAAATGTTGGATATAAGAACTGTTCAGGAACTACCAGACCTTCCAGTTGCAGAATAAGACTATATGTGACATTTTCCATCATGGAAAAAAAGAAGGCAACAAGTATCTGTTTGAAAAATAATAAATATTTTGTGTTACATAAAATATGTTAATCCTTAAATAATTGATTAGAATAAATATCTGGCATCTGTGTTTTAAGTTTCTTGGCTTTCATTTCATGTATAAAAACCATTCCATGTAATGGTACATAGTATTTCTTTGTAGAATCTGATTCATGAAGAGCAAAAATGCTAAAATCCAGAATGACAATAACAAAATTTGATCTTTTAGCTTTTTCAGTCTTCTCATGCGTGACAGAGCTCAAGGGAAAAAAATTGTGTAATATCTTTTCCAGTATATCTTACTATAAAAACATTAAGAAATCTCAGAATTCATATATCTAAAGTCATTGCGGTAAAAATCAGCGATGGAACTGGAGTTGTAAATCTTAATCCATCCTTTTATCCTGTTCTACCCCTTCAGAGCCCAGGAGAGGTCTGAAGCATGTCATGACATCAGTTGTTATTCATAGGCAAAATGTATAATCATGTAGGTTTGTCCTTAGAGGTTCTGTGGCTAAAGCCTTTTGAGATCTTGATTTTTAGTGCTTTGGAAAAATTTGCATACACAAATTTAATTTTTTTTCCTTAGTGACCAACCTTTTTGTTGAACAGTGGGTCTTAGAAAGTCTCC
Source organism: Crenuchus spilurus (assembly GCA_036984385.1). Classification (NCBI taxonomy): domain Eukaryota; kingdom Metazoa; phylum Chordata; class Actinopteri; order Characiformes; family Crenuchidae; genus Crenuchus; species Crenuchus spilurus. Next base: position 1,481 of record BRDA01011351.1, on the reverse strand, counting down.
ATGTTTATGGCAGCTCTTAAAACATCTTTCAGTCTCAGAGGTGTTTGCTACATGCTGGTCATTGCAGTTTTTAGAAATTGTATGTAGTTTTTTTCTAAAGCGTAACATATGTGAGTTGACACTGTTTTCACTTAGCCACTGACCCTACATTGAATATTTGTGAGATAGGTGTGAAATACTCAGGAGAGGCATATTGTTCAGGTTCACCTCAGGGGAGAGGCCTTTGTTTGTCAACATTCCACAGATTTCTGGCCACTGAAACCCACCAATGGCAAGTCTGGAATTACAATGTCATTATCATATGAATGACAGAGCACATCTTTTGGTGGGAAAATATGTGCAGCTGTCTGACTTGCTCTCACAGATGTGTCATTACTTATTTATTTAAGCTTATATATATATATAT
>BRDA01011349.1:0-12743 GCA_036984385.1 Crenuchus spilurus | reverse complement strand
ATAATCAATACTATTAGAGATGACTGATCTTTAGTCTGTTTATAAATAACAGTGTATCACACAGTATCAGACACACATAATCAATACTATTAGAGACGACTGATCTTTACTCCACGTTTATGGATTCATTTTTATTTTTGACTCGGATTAAATGTTCTCCCACTTTTCTTAAGACTTCAGTGGCTGTATTTTCAAAGATGTCCTTGTTGTTGATCCACAGGTGACCGAATTCATCCAGGGTTTGCCAGGCTGTAGGGAGCAAGTGCACACTTTCAGGGAGGAGGTAATGAATAATGTTCTAACTAGAACCAAAACAGAGCAGAGTGACACCAGCAGTGTAAATCACTGGCAGCAAAAGAAATTGACTTAACTAATTCTGTTGGAATAAAACAACCTCGCTCTTATATTCTTCTCTCTTTACATGAGTGACGAAAAATAGGAAAATACCACATATTCAAAATATCTTTGCCCTTACATTTTTGTAATGCCCAAAGTCATTTAACTAAAAATTCAAAACTAATTTCAATCTAATTACAAACCACTTCATCAGAAAGCCCTCTCCTGTAGCTCCACCCTTTGTCCATTTTATCATACTACTTTCCTGTAGCTCCACCCGTCATCTACTTTATCAAAAAACCCTCTGCCTTAGCTTTGCCCACTGTCCATTTGATCAGAAAACCATCTATACTGTAGTTCCTCCCACTGTTCATTTTCTCAAACTACTTTCCTGTAGCTCCACCCACTGCCCATTTTATCAGAAAGCCTTCTCCTGTAGCTCCTCTCACTGTCCAGTTTTAACTCTCAGAAACCTCTCATGTAGCACCACCGACAGTTTATTAGGAACAACTCTCCTGTAGCTCCACCCACTATCCATTTATTAGAAACTATTTTCCTAAAGCTCCTCCCACTGTCCAGTTTTAACAGAAAAAAACTTTCCTATATCTATACCTGTCCATTTGATCAGAATGTCTTCTTTAGTTCCACCCACTGTCCACTTTATCTGAAAGCCTTATTCTATAGCTATGCCCACTGTCCTGTTTATCAGAAACCTCTCATGTACCACCACTGACTGCCCAGTTTTTTAGAAATGTCCCTCTTGTAGCTCCACCCATTGTCAGTTTCTGACCATTAAAAAGCTTATCTGCATTTTTTGGGTGGTGGTCCACTCTCGGGCTAGCAGTGACACCAACTCTATGCCTCTGTCTCGTACCAGCACCACACAGTATTACAATGTCAGTGTCACTGCTTAGTTTGTACTTCTACTCAGATAATCTCAGCAGTGGTCCTAAGGTCTGAAAAGTCTGTAATTGTACACCTGAACAGGTAAACCGTAATGAAGGTGGAGCTTATGCAGTGGCCAGTGATTGGACATTGAAAGTTGGGTTTTCTGTGGTTTCTGTCCAAAGAGCTTGTGTGGTTGTTACTGACTGATGTTTTGCATCTTTTCAGCAAATTGACGGCGAGGCTTTCCTGCTGCTGACCCAGACTGACCTGGTGAAGATTCTGAGTATAAAGCTGGGTCCAGCCCTCAAGATCTACAACTCCATCCTGATGTTTAAGACCGCAGAGGACTCTGGCAGCGACCTCTGACCTCCACTGGTCTTGAGACAACGAACTCTGGCTGGTGACCCTCACTGGGGGGTGAGGCCACAGCTTAACCTGAAGGGCTTAATAACAGAATGTGTAGACGTTAAAACACTGTATAGATGTTTATAAAGGATAGTGCAGAAAGCCATTAGCAGCCAGAGTTCTGTATTACAGGACTTTGCGTTGCTGTCAGAGACCCTCATGTCTCTTGAGACGTTGGCGGTTTGGTGCAGCTGATGTTCTCAGCTCGTGTAATGTAATAAAAACAGCAGATACAAGTGCTTATACAACTTATAAATGTTTCTATGCTAACAAATCATTTTTGAATGTCTTAAAAGCTTTATATTGTGCACTGAAAGTCGAGACACGTTGAACCCGCCAGATTCAGAAGTGTGCACGATTTCCACTGGACTTAAAAAATCAACCACTTCATTAAAACCACCTACAAAGGACCTGTGGTGGAGCATTCTCAGTGACACTGATGTGGTGGTGGTGATGAGCAGCTCTGTGATCAGTGGGTGGGGCTACAGGGGAGGAATTTCAAATAAAGTGGAGAGAGGGTGGTGCTAAAAATAGGTTTCTGATATTGTGGGGAAGTGGGTGGAGCTAAAAGATAATGCATGGACAGTGGGTGGAGCTATAAGAGGGCCTTCTTATCAAGTGTACAGTGGGTGGAGCTATGGGAAAGTAGTTTTTGCTAAAGTGAACAGAGGGTGGAGCTACAGGAGAGTGCATTACAAACTTTACAAAAAAACAAACTATGCTGAGGTGTGTCTAATAGAGTGGACACTGACTGGAGCTCACACACTAACACACCCAACACCGCATCAGTGTCACTGAGAATGATCCACCTGCTCTATGGGGAGATTGAAAAAAGTATACAGAAAAACAGATGCACTACAGTCTGTAATTGTACAGCTACAAAGTGCACCTGTATGGTCAGCTGATCAAATGAGTGGAGATACAATAATTTAGCCTTTTGGTTTACTTACTTTAGGCGCTGTGTGGATGTAATATGTGGAAGTGATTATGTAAATGCAGCATTTCTTTCAGCTTCAGTTAGTGATGATGATGATTGTGATGGTGATGAAGCACTGTGACACACCAAACGCTCTTCTCTGCTGACGCCCTTTATTTAATCCAAGCAACCTGCACTGAAGAATTGCACAAAGTTGTTTTTATTGTCTATGAACTTTCAGCAGCTTTGTGTGGATGAAGTCCAGAGCTGAAGATCTTCAGGACCTTGCCCAGGACACCGGACTCATAAGTGTTGACTGAACACTGGTTTAGACATGTTAATCATTTCTGTGTGAATAAAAAGCTTCATTAATATCGCCAAACATCTGTAGACCTAACCCTCAGACACAAGACCAAACATGATAATGTGGAAATGATGAGCTAGTGCATCTCCAGACAATAGAATATGACTCATTTGTGCTCATAATTTCATTCGTATATGAGGGCAAGTCATAAATGATGCTTGATTTGAATCCGTTTAAAGACAAATATGATTTTTCCACAAAATCTAGTGCTTTTATACACTTTGACCACCTATCAAGCTTCTGTATTCCCTCATTAAAACACATTTTTGTTTGAGCTGTGAGTCACAAATGCATCGCTGTCGTCACCTCTTCATCAGACGTGAATCTCCATCCTCTCCATCCTCTTTATGGCTTCTTTCCGAGGACCAAACTGGTGATAGTCTGAAAATCAGGACTGTAAGTGGACCTAAAGTGTGGATAATTTCTGACTTGTGTAACTCCAAATTAAATATTTTAATAATTTGAGGTACTGGATTTTCATGAGGGCGGCACGGTGGCTTAGTGGTTAGCACGTTCGCGCCTCAGCACTGAGATCTTGAGTCCCCATCTGAGCAGAGTTTCCATGTTCTCCCTGTGTCTGCGTGGGTTTCCTCCGGGGTCTCCGGTTTCCTCCCTCAGTCCAAAAACATAGAGGTCAGGTGAAAATTGTTCGTATGTCCGTGTGTGTGTGCATCCAGCGATGGATTGGCACCCTGTCCTGGCTTAGTTGAATAGTGTAATGCCCTGCCCTGCTCCCAGTGATGGGGTAGGGGACTAACCATGACCCTGATAAGGATTAAGTGGGTGTGGTGATGGATGGATTTTCATGAGCTATGAGCCATTCTGACCACAAGACAAGTTGTGTAGTGTGAAAAGTACAATCTGAAAGTCATGGCGTAACAACCTGACAGTCACATGTGTGATAAGTAACATTTACCTTCTCAAAATGAACTTTATTGTAGATTTGATTTTAAGCTAATCTCATTTAAAAGTAGAGCAGTGAGCACCCTAAAGCACACTTTTAACAAAAAAAGTGAAACCAGGGTCAAGTTGATCCAGATCGACCAACATGAAAAATCCAAAGGTCTGGACCAAACAAGGTAGGTCTGAAGTTATGTGCTTTAGTCAATGTTTGGCATTAGAGTCTCCACCTGAGCTCTGATGTATCTAATGTAGCTAATGTATAATTACTTAAAGATATCACACAGTATTAGAAGCCACACAAGTCTCATTAGGATTACTGTACCACTTGGTACAGTTTGAGCTCCAGTTCAGAGCTGAAGAAATCCAACAGATGTCTGGACTGATCAGCTGCATTCAAGATAAATAGTAGAACATCTTTTAGAATTAAAGCTTTGGGTTCAAAGCTGGTCACTCGGTCGTCATCGTAAATGTGTCGCGGCCCAGAAAAAGCCTCATTAAATGAAGACCTGACAGGTAGCTAAGTATAAAGAGTAAAAGTATATAAGACATCTCAAAGTAACTAGCAAGTAGGTCATAGTGTGGAAGTAATATGTTGGGTTCTGTCTGATTTATCAGCAGTGTGTGACTGTATAGACCAGAATAGCCTCAGACAGTTAGGCCTTAATACTGAATTCATTTATATATGTGTTATCAGGACTAATAGCGTCATCTTTACACTAGTATGTGTAACGTTTTGTGGATACCCCTTCTAATGAATGCATCCAGCTACTTGGAGAATTACTGCATATAATATACCAAGCTAATACAGTGGTACCTTGAGATACAAATTTAATTTGTTCTGTAACAGAGCTTGTAAGTCAGTCAACTCAATATATCAAACAAATTTCTCCCGTTTAAAATAACTGAAATAGATTTAATCAGTTCCAGCCCTGTGAAACATCCCCAAACCATCCTAAATTATGGGCAAAAACACATGTTTTAAATTAAGAAACATGCATATATACTTTACTAATGCATAACAAAGTACAAAGCAGTTTTCAGTCGCATATCTATATTCATATCAAATTTTTTCCAAAAGAAAGAGTACAAAGTACATGAGATTGGACTTGATTCTGCGGGTAACACGAGAAGATGCAGGTGTTGTGCTGCCCATACTGGACCTTTGCGCGCTGTACAGTAAAATCTCTCTTCTCCCATTTCACTTCAGCATCCAAGTGCTGACAAGACATTGAGTAACTGACTTTAGAATGGGAGACCATGGTTCGTTCTTTGCTGTACAGTACAAAACAGTTTCACTCGCATATCTATATTCAGGGCTGGCATGCACGCGTGCCTGGGTTTTTCGACCGTGCGAAATAATATTAAAAGTATTTAACATCATTACTGTATGTTATTAAAATGATCTAAATTTAAGAGTTTAAATTATTGTACTTGATTCTGAGGTTAACACGTGAGAAAGAATGAGATGCAGGTGTTGTGCTGCCCATACTGGACCTTTGCGCCAAAGCGCCAACTAACAGCAGCCACTCGTATCTTGAAATTTCGCTCGGATCTTGAACAAAAATAAGGACAAAGTCGCAGCTCGTATCTTAAAAAATTTGTATGTTGGTCTGCTCGTATCCCAAGGTACCACTGTATAGCTAACATAATGAAAGCTTATGTACACCATTTAGCTTGCAAACTGTACAGGCAATACTTTTATTAATGTATATATGTTGGGTGTTCCCAAATCAGAATTGTCCACCAGCTACCTACATGGCTGTATTGATGATTGTGGGGATTTTTTTAATCTTGCACTGTTTTCAAGTGTATGTTAGCAACACAAACCATGCTTTTTATTGGTCACGACTCACTTAGTGATGGGCTCCCAAAATAGCTCCCCCTTTTTATTTATTTATTACTGCTTAGCTTAATCTATTAATAAAATAATGTCAATTCGTCAGTGATGTGTGATGAGGTTTAGTAACCAACACTGACTGTTGTATGATGACTGAAAGACTTGAGATCACACAAGATTGCGAACAACGAGGCAACGCTATACAGTGTGTCACTACCCGATCTGAACCGGAAACCCAATTTAGACTACGCATGCGCATTTGCACTTCATTGCCAGATAAAAGTTTTATGACGCGAATTGAATCAAGAGTCTTTTTTGGTTAAAGATGAAAACTTTTGCTCTTTAACATATTATTAAATCTGTGTTTAATTGTTTGTTAAAATGAAATAATTTGCGTTTTATTGCACTTTGCAGGACTACTTACTAAAGGGTGAACCTACATCCACGGTAGGCAGCAAATGTGCGTTAATCAACAGCGGGGTTGCCAGGTCCCCAAAAATCTCCAGCCTGATGTCTGATATCATTATTATTTAATTAGTAGTAGTAGTACATATAATGTAAGAAGAACATACCTCCATAATTGCTTTTCTTTGCATTTAAACACCCCATTTTTCTCTATTTTAAATCTATATCTTCAGATCAGTCATCTAATATTAGTAAGTCTACCCAAATACTCTTCACCCTCAGTTGTTTACTGCATTTTAACTCCTTATGGACACCACAATCATAGCAGCAAAAAACACTTATAGCACAGACATTTTGATCATATAACTGTGGTGTTAAAACCATAAGGAGTTGAAAGGCAGTGAACAAATGAGGATGAAGAGCATTTGGCTAGACTTACTAGTATTAGACAATTTATTAGAATGGGATCTGAACATATAGAATAGGGAAATCACCGATGCATACTCGATAGAAGGGGCGGAGCAAGAACACATCCGAGTATTATCTGCGAACTTGCCTTTATGCGTACTTTGATTTGGAACCATACTTGGGCTGAGAGTGATGACAGTTCACAAGTCCGCACAAGTATGCATATGCATGTCCTACACTCTCTCTTCATTGGCTGATCGTAACATGTTTGCAGTGGTTTCACTTTTTATATTGTATGAGTATGTAGAAATGTTGAAATGAATGAATAAATAAATGTACAAATACATCAGTAAATAAATAAATGTAGAAATGCAAAAACAGCTCAAATAAATGTTAATGCATGGAAATGTAGAAATAGATTCTGATATAAAAAGTATGTAATTATTCATGACAAAATGTATTTAATTGTCAATACAATTATTTATGTGTATTTATTCATTTATATGTGCATTTATGTATTTATTCTGTTTATGTAATTTTTTGTCCTCCAATTGCAGAGACTTGTCTTTTTGCAGGCTCTTTTTGTATCTTTCTTTGTGTGCACGTGTCGTTTGCAACCTCTGCCCCACCCCTGCTTTTCCCTTTCCCTATTTGTGCACACAGACGCCACCACATATGGTATAACTGACCAATTCCATGTGACTTAAACAGAAAGAAAAAACGGATCCGGCTCCCAGACATGAGCTGGCTCTGATCATTCACTTCAAAGAGCTGACTATAAAAGAACCGTTTTGTTTGTGAACGACCCATCACTACAACTCACACACTCTCTTTGTGCTGGAACATAGGCTGAGAGAGAGCAGCAATTTCATTTTCATTCATACATATCGCTCTGTCTCAGTCCAGTCTTAGGCGTTTCTCCCCCTTTGTTAAAAATATGGAACAAAGCGTGTCCTGTATCAGTTCAATATGGAACACGGCTTTTAGTTTACAAATAAGAAATGGTTCCATATTTAGGATGGTTAGCAACCTAGTTGCAAGCTATGTTGGTTATTTTGGTGACTGACTGTCCACCAGCTAGCTACATGATTATATTGGTGACTGTCCACCAGCTAGCTACATGATTACATGATGGTGACTGTCCACCAGCTAGCTAAGCCGGTTATGTGTCCAAAATAAGAGATCTTCAAAAATGGGTGTACCTAAGCTTCCCTTGTATTTTAGCTACAATAGCCTTATAGCTCCAAAGTAAAAATACAGAATCTTCAGACACCAAACATGTCCTGGCTGGTTGACTATATTTGGATAAAAGGGAGAAAATGTGTAAATTAGATGTGTCCCCAAACTACTCCTTTAACCACCTCTAGACGGTCCATTAGGACTTTATGTCCAGCCCCTGTGTTTACAGACGTGTCGAGGCGGCAGTTTGGTTTTTACTGTTTTTAGAAGTTTGTTCCACATAAGCAATACAAAGGCCTGAAGAGTGTTTGGGGCTGAACTGAAGGAACCATATTTGGGTCTTCAGCTGAACTTGTTGTTGAATTCCCTGCAGTCACCTCTCTGAGTGCCCAGCCTGTGTGAAATAATGATCAAGTGTGGACGAAGCGGCTCTTATTTGCCCTGCAAACATTAATGTGCTATTTTTAATTCCCAGTTCAGAGAGAAACCGAGTGCTGTTATTAAGTTCTGTAACCTTGTTTATTATTTATTACAATGATGATTTCCCCTCTGCAGACGGTGTACCTACATTGTGTGGGCTGCAGGTGTGGAGTTATTGTTCTAATGGTCTTTATTGGGGTGGAGGCTGATTTGACTAAAATGTTTATTAGAGTAGTTTGTATAGGATAGTCACAAAACTCAATCTGGATGATTGTCTGATTGGTACCTCCCTTTACATTGTTTAACTACAACTATTTTCATTGTTATTCTACTTTTACGTCTATTGTTATGCTATACCCCTTCTCTTTGTTCATCTACAACAAATTGTTTACCTACATCAAATTTCATTGTTGATTTATGCCAATTTCCATCGTTAACCTACAGTAATTTCTATTGTTAACCTACATCATATTCCATTGTTAACATGTATTAAATGTCATTGTTAATCTACACCAAATTCTAGTGTTGACCTGCTGCAGTCTCCATTGCTATGCTACATACATTTCCATTAACCTACACCTGTTCCTATGACTACATTTTTATTGATTATTCTACACTGTCTTTGTTGATGTCATTTCCATCTTACAGGAGACGTTGTGGTTTTTGTCTGTTCATTATCAGATGTGATGCTGTTACAGGACTTTTGTCATTACGGTGCTAGTCTAGCTCCTGTACCAGTGAACTCACTGTTAACTAATTTTCAGGGTTTTTTTTATTTAATTTTGAAAATGTTCATGGGGTTGGACACTGTCCCCTTCACTCACTTCTAAAATGTCAACCTTACCATTTCACGCCATTAGCTTGTCCTTTTTTCTGTCCTTGTCAGTTGTGATTTGAGAGTGTTAATGAGGTGTGTTTGGAGTTTTTAGAGTGGGTGAAGGTTATGTGTGTATGCAGTATACGTGTGTGGTGTGTAAATGAGATGATTACGGCTGATTAGTGGAGCAGAGGCTTCTCTGAACCACTGTAGTTCATTTGCAAATGAATTAAATGGCCAAAAGGTCAATGACGACTTGCTGGCTGATTGTGCAGTTTTTTCACTGATTGGTGAAGGGATGGCTGCCTCTTTTGCTGCAGATGTTGGAGCCACTTCAGTGGCTAATTTCCAGACAATTCACAAAAGTGATTGAGTATGTGTGGTTGGTATAGCGTAGTGGATATCACTACCTTAACCCTTACATTGATTCCTGGTTTGGACAATCACAATATAATAACTCCTTAGGCAGATGCCTAAATGCAAGTCTATAGATAGATAGATAAATGTCCCGTCACCATTTTGGTAAAGTTGAAAACATTTGTAAATTGAAGAGCTGAGGGTGGATCTGTTCTCTCTTATCACCATGTGATAACAACAGATTTATATTGCTTATTATTATCAGTATTAGCAGATATTATTCAATGAATTTATACATCAAAGGAGATATATGACAATAATACAAGGAATAATATTCAAAAACATCTAAAACACTTGATTTTAAAAGGATAAGCTGTGACAAATGATGAAAATGATAACGCTTTGATGAAAAACTGGCCCATTTTTTTGTTGTTCACGTGCTTTAGCCGTGAGTGTGGCATGTGTACCCATGGGCCAGGGCTTCTTAGCTTTTGAAAAATGCAAAAGCTACACGACTGTATGCCAAAAAAAGGATCTAATAAAGATGAGTCCAGTGATGCAGCACAATTCCACGTAAAAGAACAAGTGTGCTGTATTTGCGCTCCATCTGCTCCTTGAGACTCTCTGAAGCTGCTTACTGGACCGCTCCACTTCTGCTTCTGCAGGTTTGAGCTCATTCACATCCACTCTGTGAAGCTTCATTGCGTTCCCGGTCCAGCTCAGATCTGCTAACAGCTTGGTATTGCCTGGCTGAGAACTCAATAAATGAGATTTATACATCAACCAGTGATGAGTTACCTCCTCTGTTATCAGCTAGAATCAAATAAAATACCTGCTCTAAACTGTAGACTGTATATGAGAACAGGACAGAGAAGTGAGGTCACTGCTGCCCTCTAGTGGCTGGTTGCGGTGGAATTTTAAATCCCACCCACAAGCGTTTTATTGAATGGGAGCTACAACAAACTTTTTTGTTGTCTGAGTTCCTTAATCTGTACCTGCACTGTAAAATCTGATAAGTTGATCTTACTTAAAGGAATTTAGGAAACCGGTTGCTTTGAAATAGTTAAGTAAATATAACTATTATTTTCAAGTTAGGTTTACTTAATGTCTATCATTTAAGTGTACTTAAAACACAACTGTATTTACTCAATTGATTTGAGTTGTTCTGACTAAAAGTAGTATTTAGATGTAAGTTGGCATTTTTAAGTACTGCCAACTTATATTAACCAAGTTAACATAATTTCACAAGAGTCCAGTTTACTTAATAAAATTTAGGAAACCGATTGCCTTAGAAAAATAAAGTAAGCACAACAAAGAATTACTAGTCAGTAGTACTTTTGGTTTATTTTAAACAAATACCATTCAGAGCACCTCAGCCTATCTAAATACATCCGTTTAGGAAGATTTTCATACAGAATGAGAAACTTACTAAAATTACATGAGTTAAATCACTAGGTGTCAGCAGCTGAGAGGGACTGGAGACACGTACATTGCAAAAACACTCTTTTATTCAAGTGTGCTTGAGGGCACGAAACACGAAACTCACATAAACCTGCTGAACATTCACACACTGACATTAACCGAGTTGACATTTAATGAGCGACCCAGACAGACACAAAGAGGCAGTACTTATAGGGGAACTAATCTAGAAATACATAAGAACAGGTAAGCACAATCACGAACCATGGTGAAACATACCGGGGGTGTAGACAATGACGTGGACATCCGGAAGTAGACGGGGGCCGTGTGAGGCTGTGACAAAGAGGGAGTATGAAATAAGTAAACTACACTAGTGTTATTTGAGTAAGTTTTGGTGTTACCTTTTACAGTGCAAATAACCCTTTGGGTTCTTTAAGTGTTCATGGTTTTATATGGAACAATTTTTTCTTTGCAGAAGAACCATATTCCTAAAGAGTGTACTAATGAACCCCCCGTTGTAATTTTTCTATTTAGTGTAACAAACTCCGCATCCCACATATCGAAATTTTACCCTCGTCTGAATTGTCTCAAACATGGCAACCCTGTAGAAACATTACATTTTTTTTTTTTGATCATGGAGACGACATGCACAAATTTATCAGTGTGTGCATGCATAATGTTTCAGACACAGATTCATATTACAGATACAGCTCACTTTATTATTATATTATTTATATTATTATTATATCTGCACAGTCAAATCTGATCTGAGCAAAAATTCTGAATATATGCGGCTTGTAATGTGAACACAGTCAGATTGTTCAAGATGGAGTTCTTATGTTTTGAAGCAAACCAGAGCCCCGCACCCCAAACAAGCCCAGAATTGGATTTGAGTGTGAAAGAGTTTGAGGTGGAGACTAGGACACAGCTGTGTGCTTTAGATTTGAAGAGCCCTGATCTATGTTCTGAAAGAACCGGCTCATATCTCTGTCCAACATTATTCAGCTTCTTCTGAACAGCTTTGTTCTTTCCTGCTGCATTATTTGTGCAGCATGATTCATCCCTGCCTGAAGGAAGGTTATTAAAAGCTCTGTACTTTTTGTTAAAGACACTTTTGAAACCTGTATGAACAGGTGTTCTACAAAGTGTTTTTCCCCACTGGGACTGTTTCTTCAATGAATTTTCTTTAAAACTTTTTATAACAATATGAGGTCTGGATCCTGGTTGTTTTCATGGCCACAATGTTTTCACTAGCCCAGTGTTGTTCACTTCATGAATTTTGGGGGGCAGCACTTCTGAAGAAGCAGTGAAGCGAAGGGTGTGTTTGGAAGTTTATATATCAGCATCTCCAGAATCGTTTATTGCACCTTTAATATCTAGTTAAAATGTCTGAATGAGACCTGCGTTCACTACTCTAAGCCCTGAAAGGAAAGCCAGGAGCTTAATTTGCATGAATTTAATCTAAAGTCCATTCTACTGTCCTTGTTTTCCATCACTCCGGATCCACACAGCGGCTTCAGATGCAGACAGACAATGGCAAAAATATTCCGATGTTGATCCGTTTCCATAAATAACCCCACAGGAACACAGACTTCCACACACTGCTGAGCTGAAATAGGCCAGCGTGTCACCGAGTCTGCCGCAGGAGAACACAAATCAAATATATTGATGGAAACAATAGCAAACATACATGTCTTCTGAGTGTTGTAATGCTCATGGTGAACTTGACCTCCACTATGAATAAACATTTAAAATATAAAATAAAATCTCAAAACTGTCATAAAACATCATCTCAGACATCAGGTAGTGTGTTCATAACCAAATAATCATAACCAAATCATGTGTTCATGTTCTCTCAGGCAGCTTTTAGAGGCTTCAAAACCAGCGTATTCAATATCAATCAATCAATCAATCAATCAAAATTTATTTATATAGCGCTTTTTACAATGGACATTGTCACAAAGCAGCTTTACATAATCAGTATCAGACATTTAGATTCTAAGCCCAATGTGAGCAAACCGAGGCAACAGTGGCAAGGAAAAACTCCCTCAAGGCTGGAGGAAGAAACCTTGGGAGGAACCAGACTCAC
>BRDA01011347.1:77166-88463 GCA_036984385.1 Crenuchus spilurus | reverse complement strand
AAGTGTTCTAAAATATGTCGTTGTCGTGGATGTATTTTATTTACGTCTTACAAAAATTTGTTTGGGAAGTTTCTAGTCTTTTACACAGAGACTATTCTTATATACGATATCAGAGACACATTTTCTGATCTTTGAAGGGTTTGTTTAAAAACATTCTGCATTTATTTTATGTAGGTGCTGTTGCTGTATAAAATCTTGTGAAACCCCCCCCAAAAAATGGAATTTAAGCCGTTAAATAATTTTCAAAAAGTTAATTATTGGCTATTGGTTATTAGTCACTGTTGACAACATTAGCGTTGTTGACGGAGCCATGTTTTGAAGTTGTTTATAAATCTTTGAAGCTGCGGGGGTGGTGAAACAATAGCAATAGCTCTATTGAGAGATGTGTCCCCCAACAATGTCTTTACATATTGCACCAGCTGTTTAGCAACTCCATCCTTCCTCATTCAAACAGTTCACTAACAGCTTTGATTGAGCAAAAGCACCAGCCACAAGCAGTTATAGGCACATTAAAACATTTTAATTGCTCCAAATGCACCATGTTACCTAAGGCATGTTTGCTTCTTTGCACTGGAGCTACAAGGCTAAAGCAATGCAAGTTTATGTGCAGTCACATAGCATTGCTCAAAACAGGATTAGCTGTTATCTTGAAGTTTAAAGTTGTGCTTTTATCTTATTTTATAGATGTGTCATAAAGTGTCCGCATATGATTAAGTGCTGTCAAGTCAATTCTGGCTCCTGGTGACTGTACTGAGCATTGAGAACATCCTGTCTTCTGTTTGGGTTTTCAGGCTTCTTAGTGATGCACATGATTCACCTTTAGTGTGACTAAATGAAAAGCTTAAGTTTGTTATCTTGACGTGATACACTGCATGACGTGTTGAAAGCAGAGGTTTGATTTGATGTATTTCTAACTTTTATTATTTACTTCTTTTTCAGGTTACCATTATGTGCTGAGCTGGGGAGCACAAGACCATGGATCATAGGACTCATAGGACAGAGCACATAAGTAGAATTGAAGAACATAAAGCCCAGGAAACATAGGAATGACCCTGCTTTGAGGTGTGTAGCCATGTAGTTTTTAATACAGGGTTCCCACGGGTCCTTAAAAAGTCTTAAATTTTTAAAAAGGGACTTAAGACATCTTTTTATGAGGACATATAGACAATAAAAAAATTTTTTCTAGTTTTTCTTTTATTCTTTTATTTTATTTATTTATTTTTTTTTATTAATATTTTTTTATCTTTTAATTGATTTTTTTATATACTGTTAGCACTTTGAGATTTGCTACAAATGAAAAGTGCATTACAAATCCAATGTATTATTATTATTATTATTATAAATTAAAATTATAATTAAGGTCTTAAATTGACCGTAAATGTATAACATTTTAATGCCAATGGGAAAGCAGAGTGGCCCACAGTAAAACATATAAAAGTGTGTATTTGATGAAGTAAAAGAGACTCCGCGCTCTAAGCAGCTCGTCTGTGGCTGTAACCTCATTGGACAGCAACCTGTTGGGGAAACGGAAACTTCGACCAATCAGAGTGCTTGTTTTAAACTCATTAAACGAGCTGCAAGTGCAGTAGTGATGGGAAGTTTGGCTCTCTTAAGTGAGCCGGCTCTTTATGCTCGGCTCCCAAAGAAGAGCCGGATCTTTCGGCTCCCAAACGACTCTTTGCTTGTTATCATTTGTAGCCTCATATTTAAATCTAAATAAGCAAAAATAAATGGTTTATGTGCTGAGAAGCCCTTTGCCTTCAGTCTTATGATAAACTTTATAATTGCTTCATTTTGTGCATTAGTTCTGTTCAAAAACATTTTTACTTTTATTTAACTTTTTTTTTTTTTACCCCTTCCCAATGTAGTGGTAGCCAATTAGCCCATCCCCTCCGTTAGGCCTCTCCCCATCACTTAGCAATGTCCCTGACTCTAGGAGGGTGCAGGCAAGCACAAGCCTCCTCCGCTGCGTGTGATGCAGCCAGCGCTTCTATTTCAAACCATTGCTGATACACCATCACTGGAGAGCCTAACGCGCTCGGAGGAAGGCACACAGGGTCCTTAGCAGAGCTAATGAGAAATTGGGAGCCGGCTCTCATTCAATGGGAGTCGGCTCTTTTGATTCACTAGCAAGCATCGGCTCTTAGAGCCGGCTCTTTTGCGAACGACACATCAATAAAGTGCAAAGCCGTGTGCAGCGTGAAAACCAAAGTCACGAAGCTTCATAATGTGGCTGTTTTACAAGGGAGGACGTTAATAAATGCCTTTTCAAAGGTAAATAGAGTATGAGAACTGTGAATTGTGTACACTGAGTAAACCTCCACCTCTAATACGTGGCTACTTGTAACGCTAACTCAGTATGCTAGCTATGAGAGAGAGAGACTAGCTTATTAGCTGGGTCGAGTTCGGTCCCTATCAGAACAAACAGATCAAATGATGTAACCTGTGTGGAGCTCACTGTGAGAGCAGGGCCGCTGTGCATGTGCACGTATAATAATGCATAGTTGGCCAGAGATTGAATATAATGGTGAACAGTGATGTGTAACTGGCTATTAATTGTATGTAAATGTCTGTATGTATTGTAGCTAATGGTATTTAGGGATGTATGACTGGTTAATGTTGTATATAATGGCGTATAGAAATGAATAACTAGTTAACACTGGCAAGGCTGAAGTTTTTTGAGATTCTGAGGAATTTCTGAAAAGTCCCCTTCCCTCTTGTGGGCTATCAGCGAGCTATTGTTATGTTAACTATTGCTAGGATATCATCCTTCACAGGGTTTAGGCTCATATATTACAGTTAGTTTCAGTGTCTACGTAAAGCAAAAATAATCCATTGTATTTGATTTCGTTAAATTACAGGGAAATGAAATGAAATATAGTTTATTATACATTTATTTATCATAAATAAGACAGAATTACTTTCCCAGAGACCGAAATAAACAATTACTTGTTTAGTTTTGAAATAAAACGATCTAAAATGAATAAATAAATATATTTTCTCTGTGTTCTTCGTTTGATTGTAAAATATAATATAGTATTTTCAGTGTCTCTCTGTGAATCTTGACTGAGATTCTGAGATATTTCTCTCACTTTGCCCTGGAGACTGGCGCTGTGTTTTGCTGACGAGTATTTTTGTGGCTTTGCCCTGAAGAAACTGGTTTCCCTCACTTTGCTCTGGAGAGTTTGTCATGTAATTAGCATATCAATACGACGCTAATTGTCCTCTAGCAGGGTGGTGGGCCAAGCGGTGGATTTTCTCCTGGTGAAAATTTTCGTAGCACCCGCGCTTCTAGTGTTTAAGGGCTGTTATACAACTTTGTATAATAATGTATAACTGGTTAAGAATTCTGTATGATGGTATATGTATAACATTGTATATGGTAAAATTGTCTATAATGGTATTTAGGGATGTATGACTGCTTAATGATTGAATTTAATTGTATATAGAGTTGCATAACTGGTTACAGAGTGTATATAATGGTGCACAGGGACGTGTAACTAGGAGAGAATTGTATAACATTGCGTATAGGGATGTACAGTAAGACTAGTTAAAGATGGAGCATATTGATGTATGGTGATGTCTATGTGGTCAAAGATTGAATATAGGTAGTTATGTAACTGGTTTAAAATGTGGCATATTGTTGTATAGTAAATAATTAATGACTATGAGTATAAGAGTGTGTATAAATACTGTAAAAATGTAATAGTTGAATAAATAGATGAGGTGGTGAGGGGGAACTGTGTGCTTAGTAATACTTTGTGATGAGTGAGCATGTGAACTCAATCAGTACTGATCAGTAAATGTGTCTGACCTCACACCACACCATGACACACCGTGCTCTGCCGTGCCGCCACAGTAAGTTGCTATTCAGAAAAAAAATTCCAACGTTGGAATATATATACGTATAAACTTTTATATTTAATTAAAGATCAATTTTACTTTCATTTTACACTTACATTTTATATATTTTTATTTTGATTTGTTTTTACAGTTCTTATTATTTATTTTTTATTGTTTATATTTATTATTATTTATTTGTTTTATAATCTTTTCTTCTCAGTCACTTGTAAAGCACTTTGAACTTCATCTGATTTGAATGAAAAGTGTTTTATAAATAAAGTTTTGATTGATTGAGTTGAAGTCTGAGAGGTATAGAATGTTGTTTTTGATCAAAATGATCAGATGTTAAAAAGTTAATAATAACACTCATATTATTTCCAAAAATGGACGTGAAATACTTGGAACCGTGTGATCACTGCATTCTTCCATGTCAGTGTAATGAAATGTTTAGAACTTTTTAGACAAACCATTACTTTGTAGTGGAACCCACTTGCACAGGTGAGCCGTTTTGGGTTCTGAATAAAACTGCTGGGGTCACCAAAACAGCCGTTAGTCATGTTACTGTGGTCAGCAAAGTGGGTGATAAGTCCAGATTGCATTAGAGTACATCCCCGTCCCCGTACATAAACGTAGTCTCGGGGGAGTTCACACAAACTTTACTTTCACTTTCAGAAAGTTGGCATTGAAACATTCAGGGCTCAAGGCAACTCCTGACAACACCACTGGGTGCTGTGATGAGAGTCCTTTGCACATGCTTACCTCAGCCTCTGAATGGGTTGCCAGACATGACAAGACATATCCCACAAATTGAGAAATACTTGATTTTTACAATGAAATCAGGAGAAATAAAATTAAAATAGGGAAATTCCAGTGAAGAGGTGTTGGCAGGTATGATAGTACCCAACCAAATGCCTGCTGTTTTCCTACCTTGTCTATTAAATAACAATGTAGTGCCTGTTAATCAACTGAAGTCTGTAATGATTCCCTGTCGAATGCTTGACGAATATTGTCACAAAGATGTTTGATTAGGCGATAGATTGGCTAGATTAATTGTTTGGGCTGCTGCTGAGAAACATTACCAGTGTAAACACTGCTAAATATAGAGGCGAGTCACATTTTTGCTCAAAGTGTACCTTTAAAACTAGTGAACCCCACAACCACAGGGTGCTTTCATAATGGGAAATTGAAAGAGTAAACATGCTGACCCACTTGATAGATTTTGACCCAGAACAGTGGGTCTATAGAGTTCAAGCTGCTCTGTTGTTAATGACCCTGTTTAAGACTACAGAATTACGCTGTTTGGATGTAAATAGAGCTCTGTTGTGCTGCTCTGGAATATATCGGCTGGGAACCAGCACAGCCACAGACAAAGCGTGGCTGCGGCTTCGGGCCAAAGAAAGGGCCACACTGTTCGGCATCTTGGAACAAGCAGTCATTGTGCTATTGACTGAAAATACTGTTAGTTATATTAAAACCATGCAAGACTCTGTTAGTGGAGCACCTTAAGAGCCCCTCAACCATCCAGTCCCAAGACTGTGTGCTCTGAATGAAACATGACTTAAGGGGGAGGTCAATGCAAAGTCAGATATTGTTGCTTTTGGCTGTTCCTCTTTAGCTAACGTTGATTATTTGCAATGACTCATATGCAGTTACATCATATGTTGAAGCACTCTTGAATGATGTATGCAAAGGTCACGGCATCAAGTATAATGACCCCACTATTTCACTCAGACCATTTCAGCGTGATGCTCATCATAGCTGTGCCTCAGATGACTTTTCAATCCCCTTCGGAATATGTTGTTGCATAAACTGCATCGTAATCAGAGACTAAATGAAGCATGGGTAATTCCAGTCCTTGCGGGCCACCGTACTGCTCAGTTTAGTATCTTCACTGCTCTGGCATGGCTAATTGTAATTGTCTGTGCTTTAAGTGAAGGAACTTAAGGAAAATTAAATAAAAATAGACATGAGATGAGGTGATATTACTGCTTCAGACTAAACGGTGTAACCAGAGGACATTTTTTGTTTCTCAAATGTTACTGTTTGATGAATTAATGGAAAATGAATGGAAGGTCCTGAGATCAAAAGGAGACATGGTGTACTTCTAAAATGGTTAAAATTCAGAGGCTAGTTCAAATGGACATTTCTGTTTTTAGAAAATGCCTGTTAATAACTTGACAATTCCAAGCACAATGTTAGACTTTAATGAGATTTGTACTCAAATTTAAGAGCAAATTAAATTTATATTTGACATTTGTTTTGTTAAGCCTAATCCTAACCTTAACCTTTAGCTCAACCCAAAGCCTAATCCTGACCTTAACCTTGAGCTCAACCCAAAGCCTAATCCTAACCTTAACCTTGAGCTCAACCCAAAGCCTAATCCTAACCTTAACCTTCAGCTCAACCCAAAGCCTAATCCTGACCTTAACCTTGAGCTCAACCCAAAGCCTAATCCTAACCTTAACCTTGAGCTCAACCCAAAGCCTAATCCTGACCTTAACCTTAATCTCAACCCAAAGCCTAATCCTAACCTTAACCTTGAGTTCAACCCAAAACCTAATCTTAAACTTAATCTCAACCCAAAGCTTAATCCTAACCTTAACCTTGAGCTCAACCCAAAGCTTAATCCTAACCTTGAGCTTAACCCAAAGCTTAATCTAAACCCAAAGCCTAATCCTAACCTTAACCTTGAGCTTAACCCAAAACCTAATCCTAAACTTAATCTCGACCCAAAGCCCAAACCTAACCTTAACCTTGAGCTTAACCCAAAACTTAATCTAAACCCAAAGCCTAATCCTAACCTTAACCTTGATCTTAACCCAAAACCTAATCCTACACTTAATCTCGACCCAAAGCCCAAACCTAACCTTAACCTTGAGCTCAACCCAAAGCCTAATCCTAACCTTAACCTTGAGCTCAACCCAAAGTTTAATCCTAATTTTAACACTGAGCTCAACACCAAACCTAATCCTAACCTTAACCTTGAGCTCAGCCACAAACCTCATGCTAACCTTAACCTCAATCTCAACCCCAAATGTAATTATAACTCACCTTGGCTCAAATTCTAATCCTAAACCATAACCTCAACCCAAAAGCTAACTTTTAATTCTCACCTTGGCCGTATTTCTAACCCTGATCTTAATCTTAGTCCATAAAACCAGTAGTTGAATGTAGTTAGCAGGTCTGTAACAGCGAGTTGTACTACACTGTGATTTACTCCTCTCTTAGCTCCCTCAGCTCTTTATTACTCTTATTACTTTTAGGATTTTTTACTTTATTACTCTCAGTTCTACTTACTGTTTATTGTGCTTGTTACGTGTCTATGTGGGTCACTCTCACCAAGTCAAATTCATTGTATGTGTAATATACTTGGCGAAATAAAGAGATTCTGATTCTGATTCTTCTGATTTGTTGTTGAGAAGTGGCTCCTAAAATAAAGTGTGACCACCTGCTTTCTAGATTATTCCATATCAGAAACCAAGTGAACAAGCTTACTTAAGATTACTGAGTGTGATTTGGCCAATGTTGACTACAAATGTGAACTTTAAACATGTTTGGTCAAAGAAAAGAAATCTGTTATAATATTTTGTAAATATTATAGTTTATTTGTTATCTGGTAGGTACACTGTACCATGCTGTGGTAGGTACACTGTACCATGCTCTGGTGTGTACACTGTACCATGCTCTGGTATGTACACTGTACCATGCTCTGGTGTGTACACTGTAACATGCTCTGGTATGTACACTGTAACATGCTCTGGTGTGTACACTGTAACATGCTCTGGTAGGTAAACTGTACCATGCTCTGGTGTGTACACTGTACCATGCTCTGGTGTGTACACTGTACCATGCTCTGGTATGTACACTGTACCATGCTCTGGTGTGTACACTGTACCATGCTCTGGTAGGTACACTGTACCATGCTCTGGTGTGTACACTGTACCATGCTTTGGTAGGTACACTGTACCATGCTCTGGTGTGTACACTGTACCATGCTTTGGTAGGTACACTGTACCGTGCTCTGGTAGGTACACTGTACCATGCTGTGGTATGTACACTGTAACATGCTCTGGTAGGTACACTGTATCATGCTGTGGTAGGTACACTGTACCATGCTGTGGTAGGTACACTGTAACATGCTCTGGTAGGTACACTGTAACATGCTGTGGTAGGTACACTGTACCATGCTGTGGTATGTACACTGTAACATGCTCTGGTAGGTACACTGTAACATGCTCTGGTAGGTACACTGTATCATGCTGTGGTAGGTACACTGTAACTTGCTCTGGTATGTACACTGTACCATGCTCTGGTAGGTACACTGTACCATGCTGTGGTATGTACACTGTAACATGCTCTGGTAGGTACACTGTATCATGCTGTGGTAGGTACACTGTACCATGCTGTGGTAGGTACACTGTAAGTTGCTGTGGTAGGTACACTGTAACTTGCTCTGGTATGTACACTGTACCATGCTCTGGTAGGTACACTGTATCATGCTGTGGTAGGTACACTGTATCATGCTGTGGTAGGTACACTGTATCATGCTTTGGTAGGTACACTGTACCATGCAGTGGTATGTACACTGTACCATGCAGTGGTATGTACACTGTAACATGCTGTGGTAGGTACACTGTATCATGCTGTGGTAGGTACACTGTAACATGCTCTGGTAGGTACACTGTATCATGCTGTGGTAGGTACACTGTACCATGCTGTGGTAGGTACACTGTACCATGCTCTGGTAGGTACACTGTATCATGCTCTGGTAGGTACACTGTACCATGCTCTGGTAGGTACACTGTAACATGCTCTGGTAGGTACACTGTACCATGCTCTGGTAGGTACACTGTACCATGCTGTGGTATGTACACTGTACCATGCTGTGGTATGTACACTGTAACATGCTCTGGTAGGTACACTGTAACATGCTGTGGTAGGTACACTGTATCATGCTCTGGTAGGTACATTGTACCATGAACTGGTAGGTACACTGTACTATGCTCTGGTAGGTACACTGTAACATGCTCTGGTAGGTACACTGTACCATGCTCTGGTAGGTACATTGTACCATGAACTGGTAGGTACACTGTACTATGCTCTGGTAGGTACACTGTAACATGCTCTGGTAGGTACACTGTACCATGCTCTGGTAGGTACATTGTACCATGCTCTGGTAGGTACACTGTACCATGCTCTGGTAGGTACACTGTACCATGCTCTGGTAGGTACACTGTACCATGCTCTGGACATCAGGTGTTGTTTCTTGGACCAGATAAATCTTGACTGTTGGAGCCAGTTGAGTTTAAAGTGTGAATAAGCTCCATACATTGGAAGCTATGACAATATGATGTTTCAACACAAGTGATTTATGCCGTATTAACTGTCTTATTAAGTGTCTAGCCTAAGCAGGACCTCGATCATGTTTGAAGAGAACCAGATGTTGTACAGTGGGCGTCGGGTCCACTTTGTCGGCCAAAGTCGCTGCACCGTGAGGCAAAGCAGCTGTAATTTGAATGGCTTTTACACGACTGTGAAATGCAGGAATAGGCCTCCATTAGCAAGGCGGGCAGTGTAGCGTATGTGTGTTTATGGAGGCTATTTGCTAGCTGTTTGTATTCATTCCGCAGGGGATTTGTGTGTGTGTTGTGGTCATGATCCCAGCATAGGCATGTGTCCCACTTCTCTTTAGTGGTCCGGAGGCTCCACCCCCGGAGAAGGGGGCGGGAGGGGGGTGACTCAGGGAGGTCAGTTTAGCGGCAAGCCGAGCATGAAATATTCTTCTGTGGGGGAAAAAAGAAAGAAGAATAAACGCAGAACATGCCTGGCTCCAGGGTTTTGTCTCAGTCAGCCGCAAAACCGGCCGCTTTGAATGGCAAGTTACAGTAACTCCTCTTCAATCAAAGCGGGCGGAAAAAGGCTCAGCCGACCGATGATAGTAATTGAGAGTTGATGATGGCAGGCCCCGGGGGTGTGTGTGTGGGGTGGGGTGGGGGTGTGTGTGCAGAAAGAATCAAAATGGTGGGCTTGCTAAAAAAAGACACTGTGGTTTGTGGAATTGAAGGGTTGATTGGAACAGGGCCTGGGTCTGTGAGGGGATCAAAGCCATCAGCGAGAGACTCAAAGGGCAAGTGCTGAAGTGCCGTGCCAGTGCCGGCCTCCGCATCCACTCTGATTTGGACTTGGCATGGAAATGACATTGCAGCGCTTTTATGAAAGAACGCTGTCTGAACTCAGAGGCCGTCTGGCTGAATTACAGCTGGTGAACATAAAAATAAATGTATTGTGAGGAGCTGATAAAGTCTGTCTGCCTGTGCTCTGCTTCTTCAGCTGGGATTGTGATTTAAGTGCATCTGCTTGACTGCTGCTGCCACTGTAGGTCAGAGAGCACAACCTGAACAGTAGACACGGCACCACTTTATCTATTCTGATACATCAGTACTAAAACATCCACGATGGACCAGTACAGCGCATTACAACTTCATACAAATGAAAAAATCCTGCTCGTAATCACTGCTATCACACCTAAGACTGAGCCTATTCCCTTATTCTCTAAACACTTCACAGAGGCCATCAGGTAGGAACCTCCCTTCATCACTGTTTCACTGAATTAAGCAACATCTCCAGAAGGCTCAGCATAGAGGTCTGGTGTTGCAGACTCACCCCCTCCAAGCTCACTTTACAGACCAATCATTTAAGTAACCTCTTAATTGTAGACCCACATCGTACCAAGCCCTACTGGCACCTTTAATGCATGCTCAGTGCCAACAGTTTCATGTGGTGTACATCAATACATTAACTCTGGCAACACAAGCTGTTACTAAAAACACATTTTAAATAGCACTTCCTGTACATCTAACACTCTATTCACAATACTCATACAGACCCTAGCACAGGAAGTACAAAATTACCAACAACATGGTGTATAAAAAGCTCTTTAGTTGTAATTCAGTTACAAAAATGCAGTTCTTTTATTAAAAAAGAGAATTATTAGTGCAAACGTAAGACTCATTGAAGTAATTCTTTGTAATTCTAATAAAAAGTTTAGCTAGTTATCTCGTTTATACCCTCAGACATTTTTGTGTGCAAAGAACGCAGGAGTCTAAATCCTTCATTTTTGTAAATTTGTTATTGGCTGCTGTTGTAGATACAATGTCACATTGTCAGTTAACATATATTTGGATCGTGAGTGGCTCAGTGGACTAAAGCGCTACCACTATTCTCCAAGGATTGTGAGTTAGAATCCTGATCGTGCTGTTTTTAGAGTGCGGGGCACTTGAGAGAGCAGAATTGGCCGTGCTCTCTCTTCAGATGGGCAAGATGGCATACTCTCCCAAGCACTGTGAAAAACGGATGTTTGCTGGGCGGTCTATCAGAACTGGGGATCTGCGCTTTCCTCCAAGTGCGCTAGCTGCCAGGCAGCGAAGTATCGCCAGCAGTTTGGGGGGGGGGGG